>CM069316.1:31052500-31150000 GCA_035609425.1 Epinephelus awoara | reverse complement strand
TAATAATGTAAATATTCAACAATATTTATCAGCACTTATACCTTATGTGTCCCTTATTTCATAACATATGTTTTTTAAATTTGAATAATGAAGATACAGGAATTATTGTGTAGAATATAGGCTTTTTGTTTAGAAAATGTACATGCGCACACCCAATTTAGCCAAAATGCTCAAGATAAATAGATATGTGCACAATAAAACACATGTATTCTCATTGTCTCTTTCAGGACTGCAAATTAACATCAGAACATTCTGAAAAAATGCCATTGTTTTTAGATCATTTTAAAAGAAACTGTGTGTAATAGGGTGGAAACAAGCGCAACAGGGTGGAAAGTACCGGTGGAATTACCAACAATGATTAGCTTTTTTAAAAGAACTTGGTATTTATTGAACGTACAACATCAATACAAACATACAATACCATCAAGAAAATAGTGTAAGTGTAAGTATACAATTGATTGGTCAACATATCTCCATGTTTCTGCATCCAGTTGCACAGACCTTTTGTTCAGTGCCCGAGGCTCATCAATCAGGCAGAGAATCTGACTGTCAACATACCAGCTCAGGTCTCTTCGTGGGCAAGGCCAGAAGAATTTGTTGATTCCATTCCGGTGCATGCAGTTGACTTGTACGTTGTTCTCTTCAACAGCCATAATGATACCAGGGTAGGGGTTATCATCATATAGGACTACACACCACCTCCCAACATGTTCATTTGTAATGACATCTGGACGCCATCTCTTGGGTTTTGTAGGGGCTTCTGTAGGGGCTTCTTAAGGGGCTTCTGGAGGGGCCTCTGGAGGGGCCTCTGTAGGGGCCTCTGGAGCCACATTGTGAAGCGTTGCTTCTTTCAGCTCAAAGCATGGGAAAGCCAGCACCCTCTTCTCCCTTAGGCAGAGACAAGTTGTCTCTGTACTGGACTCTGAAGATTCACCAGATCCTCAGCACCTCACCAGGCATAGTCCCTTTTATTGCAGTCAAAGGGGGCAACTGTGAAGACCAGAACAAGGTCATGACTTATTAGGCTATCAAGTAAGGTAAGTCAAATCATTTTTATCATCTGAGATAATGCTGCACAATCTGGTGGCCAAACATGAGTTTTAACACATTTAAGGTTTGTACTAAAGACATTAAATTTAGAACACTACTTATACAGTTCCACTTACCGCCGGCATTTCCTCCACATTTTTTTCAGGGACATAGTACAGCTGAATGGTCGACTCCTGCATCCTCAGCTTCTTGAAGAGTGCCTCTGCATTGGGGATGTCTTCTCCCAGGCGGACAAGTTTGTCGGCTGTTCTCTTCAGGGACCCACCAATGCCATCTGGGGCCCCTTTGCCGTGACTGGCTTCAAAAAAGTTCCAGTTACTGCTGGCAAATCCCATCCTGAAGGGTTCAGTGGACAGAAGGAAGAAGTTCCCCTTTTGTTTGTACTGAGTCGCTGGCCCGTCACTAAAGAAGTGCAGCCTTTGAACTTCTGGGAACTTCTCCTTCACCATCTCCAAAACAGGCTGAAGGTGGGCCCAGATGGCGGGTGGGTCGTGCCTCCAAGATGGCGAGATAGTACAGAAGCTCTGGGGGGGTCCTGATGAGGTGTAGAGCACACCGGTGTGGTGGGTCGCTTGCTTGTGTGACCCCCCGAAGTGGGCTGACTGCACCTCATTGTGATTCTTACACCCATAGTTCTCGCTAAAGTCAACGTGAATCAGACATTCCGTTTCGGCCAGGTTGTCCCTCAGCTGCCTGTAGGCCTTGAATTGCCACTGAATGTTAAAAATGTGGTGCCGGAATTTGGCCATTCGATTGTGGAACTGCTCCACAGCTTCCACTTTAGGGAGGAGGATCTCTTTTTTGATGGTCACCATGGACATGCTTTCATCGTTGCTGACCTCAATTGACCACTGCATGTGAGGAAGTTGATCGGTTGTTGCTGGCCTAACCAATGGAACAGTTGTTGATTGGCACTCTGCACACACACCATAGGCACAATCCTTCTCACTGGAATTGCAGACGATCGTATCCGCCATCTTTTCAACATCCTTGGAGGACAGAAGTCCACTGTTGAATAGGCTTGTAGCCATAAACTGGAGGTTTTCATATGTCTTGCACTGACAGGTGTCCCTGTCAGCCTCTGTGGGTGTAACTACCCAAAATGGCCTCTGATTACAGAAGAAGGAGTATGACACTTGGTGTTCACTTTCAGCAGTAAATTTGTCAAAAAGGTTTTTGATGGTGTCTGTCAGCAATCTCTTCTGCATCTTCTTCTTTTGTATTGTTGTGGTTTGTTTCTTTCCTGTTGTCATACGGCTAACTTCATCTCTTAGGTAATATGCTACGACCGCCTGCTTTTTTGTTAGTCTCTGTTGAGACGTTCTCTTGTAGCTGGAGAGCGTTCCAGTCAGCTTTGCCCTTTTATTTGAGAAGCCCAGGGTTTGTTGGCTTAATTTCTGAAGCCTGTATTTCTTCATGACCATCCCCATGGTCGCTCTTGCAAGCACCTGCTTGTCCCTTTGTTTTTTGGAGTTCCTGTACTTCCTTTTTAGTTCCTCAATGACGCAGGCATGGAGCAGTAGTTGTCTGCGTGAGCTGAGATGAGCAGGATGCTGAAGCAATTGGTTCAGTTGTTTTCGAGGGGATGGGGTCTGTTTGTTTTTTTTGACGTTCCCACCTCTTCTTATTTTTATTTTTATTTATCTAGTTTATTTGGCAGGGACAATGCAGTGCACATTATTACAAACATGACATGGCAAAGCCATGACAGAACTTGTAGATGTGATACATAAAAGGTTTATAGCCAAATGGCTAATTTGCAACCCCAGTCCCTGATCAGGCTACCAATTCTAATAAAACATCACATAAAATATATAAAAATATACAGTTATATGCGATCTTAAAATATGCTTCCTATAGCATTAAACCTTGTGAAAAGGAGAAAAACAAAACAACATGTGTCTGTGTGTGTGGGCTATATCTGTTGTGTGTGCATGTGTGTGTGTTTTCTATTGCTTGTTTTCATGATTACATTTTTGGTTTTTCTTCAGCCAGTCTTTCACTTTTCTGTTAAACGTTTTAGACTCAGTTTGTGTTTTTATTTCAGTTGATAAGTCGTTCCAAAATTCAGTCCCAGTTACTGAAAAACTTGACTGGCCAAAACTGGTTTTGCGCCCCTCTGCTATACAATTGCCATTCACTGCTCCCCTGGTGGCCACCCTTCTTGTGTTTATTTTTGTAACAAAAGGACATAGTACAGCAGGTGCTAAGTTGTTTGCACATTTAAAAATTAATTTAAGAAAAGAAAACTTCATAAAATTCTCGAAGCTTAAAAGGTTATATTTCTGTACTATCAAGCAGTGGTGCCACATAATTGGTTTCTGGTCCAGTATCTTTAATGCCTGTTTGTATAGTGATAGAATAGGTTTGATTGTTGTCTGGGAGGCTTGGCTCCATACAGTGGTGCAGTAGGACAGATGAGAAAGTATCATGGCATGAAAGAACAACAAGGCTGCCTTAACAGGTATGTGGTGCCTTATCGTTCTAAAACACTTCAAGTTTGTTCGGAGCGTCGTAGTGAGTTTCTTAATATGTTTATTAAATTTAAGTTGAGAATCTAAAATGATGCCTAAAAATTTTAATTCATTAACTTCTTCTATAATGTCCTGGTCAATTTTGATGGAACAAGTGGCTTTCCCTCTTATAGAGAAGCACATAGATACTGTTCAGGAGTATGTTGTGGTTCACTGTATCAAAAGCCTTTTTGAGGTCTATGAATACAGCTCCCACAACATTACCCCTGTCCAGACTCCTCTTGATGTTCTCTGTAAGGTAGCAGTTAGCCATTTCTGTTGAGTATCCTGGTCTAAAACCAAACTGTTTATTGTTAATAAGATTATTACTCTCAAGATGGCCTACTAATTGTCCTGTAACAATCCTTTCTAGAATTTTGGAAAGAGCAGGCAGTATAGAGATTGGTCTGTAGTTACATGCCTGATCTTTTGCACCAGACTTAAAAATTGGTGTTATAATGGCTTGTTTCCAACTTTGTGGAAATTTGCCTACTCTGATGGAAAGATTTACCAAATGTGTTATGGGTTTAACCAGGGCAGAACAGTGAGTTTTAATGAAGGCAGTATCAAGTCCAAATGCGTCCTTTGCTTTAGACGCAATTAGTTTGTTAATGATTTTATGTACTTCTTCCTGACTCACCTCCTTAATTTGGAAGAGCTTTGAAGGCTCTAATTTTGTGGGCAGAGATAGGTTTGCTGGTTCAAAATTCTCTGCTAGCTCCTCTACTGACTTTATAAAAAATGTATTAAATTCATTTGCAATAGCGGAATTATCTGTGCTGTTAACACCATTCACTTCTAGTTCTGTAATTATATTTTGTTGGCTAGATTTAAGTTTAGTAAGACTGTTCAGGTGCTTCCATAAAGCAGTGCTGTTCCCTTCAGATTCCTCTATCATTTGCATAAAATAAGCCGTTTTTGCTTTACGCAATTCTCTGACTACTGCATTTCTCAGTCTTTTAAATATAAGAAGATAAGTATTGGTTTTAGAAAGCAGTGATTTTTTCAGTGCATAATCTCTTTTTTTCATTAACTGACGAATGTCATTTCCAAGCCATGGTAAAGAAACTTTTAGTTGCGTGTGTTTAAATGTCCCACTGTATTTCTCAGTTATGTTTGTTAAGATTCTCATCAGGGAATTACAGCAATTTTCTAAATTGTTCGATTGTGTTACACTGTTCCAGTCTGTATTATTGAGATCGTTTTTTACTTCATCTATTTTATTTTTTGGGATAGCCTGGTTCCCTGGTTTATTTTTGTTTGCAAATTGTTGGAAACGCTGTTTAGTGAGTTTTCGAGCTACCATTATCATATTATGGTCAGAGAACCCTGTTAAAAGATTGTATATTCTTGTGATTCGCTCAGGTCTATTAGTAACAATCAAATCTATCATAGTTTTCCTTGTTCGAGTAATCCTTGTCGGGCCCTTTACCATTTGCTGTAGGCTGTGTTTTAGTAGTAGCCTTTTTAATTTGCTCCTAGGGCTTTTCTCTAACCAGTTGATGTTAAAATCACCAAGAAAAATAGATTCAGTGTGGCTTTTAACATATTTAAAAACTTTTTCCAAGTCATCATAAAATGAAACCCCGTAAGATGGTGGATTATACAAGACTACAATATTAAAATTCATCTTCACAGATAAAACAACATTTAAAACCATGCATTCTAAAGATGTGTCCAGTTTCAATTCGTTACATTTCCAATTGTCTCTCACATAGATTAATACCCCCCCTCCACCCCTGTCTATTCTGTCCTTTCTATGACAGGTGTAGCCAGGGACGTCGATCATACTAGTTGGAATGTTTCTGTGCAACCAGGTTTCGGTCAGGGCTAAGAAATCCAAGTTGGTGTCTGTTAGCAGATGTTGAATTTGATCATGTTTCGGCAGTAGACTCCGAATGTTCAAATGTGCCCACAGAATGCCCTTTGGTTTTGAGGACGGTTCCCAGATTACCCTTGCGTGGTTTACAGTCTGAAAGAATCTGAATTCTCGCTGATTGGGCAACGTTACCGCTGTCATGTGGAACCCCCGCTGACCCAGCAAGTGCTTCCATCCCCGAACCAGACAGCGGCCTCCACCTGAGCGGTCCATCCGCTGCGCCCTCCATGGAAAGGCTCGTAGGTGGGCCAGGATTTAATTGCGCGTCACCAGCCAGAAGGATTAAAATCAAAAGCACGTTGAAATTGTGCCAAAAGTCTCTTCTCCGATTGTTTGATTTCCCCAACATGCCGCGACGGCCCCCACGGTGACCGAGTTGTTTGGTGTACAGGTGAGAAACAGAGTTGTTTAGTTTGCTTGGCTTTCCGCGATGGGGGAGATCAAGTTGGTTTACAATCGAGTAGATTGTAAATTGTCCATAACCAAAAAAGTTAAGTATCTGCGTTTCAGTCATGTTTACCTGCTGTATGTCGGCTCGGTCCTTAGTTTGATCTTTTTACAAGGTAGGCCAGGTGGTGATAACATCCACAGCAAGAGCCAACAGCAGAGCAGTAGTGCGCAAAAGTTTCTTTCATCTTTCTGTTTGATGTGTGTCTGGTGTCCTTTCTTTTTTCTTGAACCAGTAGTTCTTAGAAAAAATGCAACGACTATGCTGCCAATTAAAAGCAAGGTAACTAAATAAAAAACGGTTTGAGTGGAGCCTGACAAACCACTCAAGCCTTCGGCAGCCACTTCTCAGTTATACTTATCAGTTTTCCTTTTTCTCGTGAGACAAGGCAGCTTTGAGTTTTTCAATTTCTCTTTCCATCATCTTCTTATTATTATTTCTAAGGCGCTGACCATGTTGCTTTTGCCTAAACACAAAAATCTGACAGTTAACACACAAACTTAGTTTGAAGTTAAAGTTCGTAAGAATTGACTCTAGGTGCCAGACAAAACACATTGTTTATGAAGAACAAAGAGAAGTGAGTCACGGGGAGGAAAGATGGAGTGGTAGAGGTATAAAAAATAGCAGGGGATGAGTAGAGGGAAGATATAGGGGAGAGATGAGCATACACAAGAAGGAGAGATGAGGGGAGGTACAGACAGGAGGGGAAGAGAGGAGGTAAATAGACACAAGGGTGGCAGGGGGCAGGTGTATTAATAGAGGGGATCTAGAGGAGTGTAGAAGGGTAGAGTGAGAGGGGATGTAGAGTTAGAGAGAAGAGATATAGGAGTAAAACTCAAATCATGTCCTGTTACATGTCTATATTGTGCATTGCAAGATTTTTACATTTCTAACCTTGAGGGCCCTGCCACAGGTTGCAACTCAGGTGGTATAGGTGGTGTTAAAGGTGGAGATCCATTTCTTTCTCTGGGCTCGCCTCTCACGCTCACTGAGATCATTCACTTTTTTCTTTTTCCCTGTGTCCCTGTCTCTCTGCCATTTTTCCCTCTCTTTCTGGAGATACTGCGCTCGTCTGTCAGGATCTGCATCACGCTTAGCCCTGTAGCGACATTGCCTCTCTGCAGCACTTATTGGAGCCATTTCCTAATGCTCAAACAAGTACAATTTAACTTAATTTATATTATGGTGCACATTATATCAACTTTATAATGATTAATTACCTTGTGATGCATCTACACAAGACAACAATCAGTTTATGATCATGGCTACGGTGTGGTATAACAAAATTATAAAGCCCAATTAATTCCCACATTCCCCAAAAAATATTCTACAGGTTTTATATTGGCAAAGAACAGATTCATTACAAATAAGTTCATTATATCATAATAATGATAATGAAATGTACATATATCATATTTTTATTATTAAATAATAACAATATAGTAATGCTAATATAATAATAATAATAATAAATAATAATAATAATACTTATTATGACTTAGGCTGACCAAACGTCCTCTTTTGCCCGGACATGTCCACTTTTCACGTCCCGTCCGGTTTTTTGATGTCCGTTTTTTTCCGTGTGTTAAAGTCATGGCTCCCTTTTTTAGCGACTGTCTCGCTAACCTCAGTTATTTACACTCTATTCAGAAATGCTACTTACTTTAGCTGAGCGGTCAGCAATCTGCTAACGTTATTTGAGCAAACTGCTAGTTACTTAGCTTTACAGTTAGCGATGGCTACTCGCTCTCTGCTGCTCTCTTGCTCAGTGCGTCTTATGTTTAGCTATTCTTCTGCCTCTTTAATAAATGCAGTTTAGCAGTTTCAGCCTATGATCAAACACTAATGGATGAAGATCAGTGAAAGTTGACTAAATGATCCACACACACACACCTGATGATTTGTTCTGATATTATATCTAATTAAAGTGTATTTATTTATACATAAATAAGCTGTTATCTGTGAGATGAATCAAACTGTCAATGAAGCCAGGGCAGTAATAAGCTTGTCAGTCACTTCTGACGAGCGCAGAGCGCTAAGCTGGTTTGTGTGAATTATGAGTGTTAATGTCTGATAATGCTATCTCTACTGGTTAGGAATAAAAAGCACCAGAAGAGCGACAAGTGTAAACTTAATAGCATCAATAAGACAGTAAAGTTACGCAAAACATACCTGTTATGATCGATGTTTGTCACTCTCCTCCCTTACCGCCGGCTCACTGTGGGGGCGGAAGTTGTCACCCCGTCTCTTTGAGTGAGACTGACCAATCAGGAGGCTTCTTACAGTTTTCAGAGGAGGTCCCGCCCATGAGAGTCATGCAGAAACGCAAGCAAAGCTTCAAGAAACGCAAAGAGAACAATATTTTGGTTTGTAAACAAAACTTGTGGATTTATCAAGATACAATTTTAATCACAAATATATTTCATTCATTCATGGGCATTTTTTTGTATTTTGGAAATCATAATTTTGTTTGCAAAATATTTTTTTGTTTTCAAATTCATTCTTTTTGATTGCATATTTAAGACTGCAGTCCGGCACGGCAGCTGAGCCGATTAGATTCAATTCTAGTCAATGTGTGTGTTTCCACCGGCTTCTGCTGTGCTGCGTTCCGGCTCCGTCTCAGCTCTGGCACTCCGGAGGCCTAGATACAGATACGCAGGTCTTCTATTTTTGCTGGACGCCGGAGCACAACGCAGCAATTCAGCACAGAGCAGATCGTGCGGGGCAGGAAGTCGTGCAGAGAAACAAAATAAAACATCCGGTTAATTTTCAAAAATAAGATACACAGTGTTCACGGCGGATCATATTTCCCTGCACTACACCTTGAAAACTATAATGGGCAGAGGCAGGCCTGAAGTCAACAGGTCAGATGTTTCCAGACATCATTTCACCCCGTTGACACCGTGGACGAGGAGATATTCATCATGGCAGTGCACCGAGATGTCTTCCGGTGGAGTACGCAGCGGATAACCAGCGCTGCCTTACCGCAACGGACACGCATCCAGTGGAAATCCGGCGTTACGGAGCAGATCCAGTGCCGCAGATCCAGTGCCGCCGTCATCAGGAATGGACGTCGCTTCACGTGACGCTTCAGAGTGCCGACCGCTTTTCCCCACTCAGCGACACACCCGCTGAGGATAAAACTCTGGTTATTGCCAGCTCTATTCTGAGGAACAAGAAGTTAGCAACACCAGCGGCCATAGTCAAATGTATCCCTGGGTGCCAGAGCGGGCGACACTGAATCAAATTTAAAACTGCTGGCTAAAGCTAAATGTAGATTCAGTAAGGTTGTTATTCACGTTGGCGGCAATGACACCCGGTTACACCAATCGAAGGTCACTAAAATTAATATTGGCTCGGTGCGTGAATATGCAAAAACAATGTCGGACTCCGTAGTTTTCTCTGGACCCCTCCCAAATCTGACCACTGATGATATGTTTAGCCGCATGTCATCATTTAATCGCTGGCTGTCCAGGTGGTGTCCAGCAAACAATGTGGGTTTCGTTAATAATTGGCAAACTTTCTGAGGAAAACCTGGTCTCATTAGGAGAGATGGCATTCATCCCACTTTGGATGGAGCCGCTCTCATCTCTAGGAACCTGGCAAATGTTATTAGTAATTCAAATCCCTGACAACTCAGAGTTGAAATCAGGACTCAGAGTTGCAGTCCTTTACACTCCTCTGAGCTTCTAGTGCAATTACCCACCCATAGTTTTCATAGTTGTAGATCATTTGACCAATGATTGTCTGATTGTTTGTCCTAGTGAAGCCACCGTACCCCCTGTGCGTATGCGGAACCAGCATGCATTAGGACATTCATTCATTCAGTAGACCGGTGCTAATGCTGCAGCTATGCTCTCTCTGTATATATTGCTAGTACGTGAATAAAGCGGGAGTTTGGTACATCAGTCTGATCCTTGACTCAAATGGCACTGGGACTAGTTTTACATGGTGTCAGACTACGGTACGAACCCATCGCCTGCAAGAAACTGTTTTGTTTAACGGTGGAGTCGCCGTTCTAGTTGTTGTTTTTTCCTCCGAGCGGTGCCCAGCCGAAGGCGCGCTGTTTGGAAAATGGCGGAGGGGTTTCGTAGACCTGACCCTCTACTTTTCAACGAAAATGTCGCGGAGAACTGGCGAATTTTCGAGAGGGAGTATGACATTTTTATCGCCACTGCACACCACGACAAGCCCGATAGGACAAAGGCTTACATCCTCCTCAACATCGCCGGACCAGAGGCCATTGAACAGGAGCGCTCCTTTGTTTATGCGGCAGAGGTGCGTGCGCCAGGAGAGGACGGCACAGTACTCATCCCCGCAGAATCCAGGGAAGACCCTGAATGTTTAAAGAAAAAGTTTCGTGAAATCTGCAACCCCCAAAACAACAGAACGCTGGAAAGACACAAGTTCCACACCAGAAATCAGAGACCAGGTGAGAGCATTGAATCCTTCATAAGCGACCTAAGGATCAAAGCCAAAATGTGCCAATTTGGAGAGCTAACCGACGAACTAATCTGTGACCGCATTGTATGTGGCATTACCAGTGATGCTTTGAGAAAGTCCCTATTGAGAGATTGTGGCTTGACACTTGCTAAGGCCATTTCAACCTGCCGCATTCACGAAATGGCAGAAGAAAGCAGCAAAACGCTAGCCACACAAGCCACCAGTGTCCATGCAGTGAAGCCTGTTTTACTCAAAGCACAACAGAGACGCACATCCGCTCCACAAACCAACGCAGCATGCAACAATTGTGGCGGGAATCACGCAGCTGAACGTGAGAAATGCCCAGCATTTGGACAGCAGTGTCATTATTGCAGAAAGTTGAATCATTACAAGAGCTGCTGCAGGTCTAGACCAGTGGGCCAGAGTAAAACAAATAGCAAGATGCCCAAACCACCTGTACATGAAGTGGAGGTAGACCACACCTCATCATGCGATGATGACACGTTCCAAGTGGATGGTGTTGATGTTGAAAACCATGTGAACTATGTCAACTCCCACACAGATGACAAGGATGAAGGATTTGTCACAATTCACATAAATGACAAGTCCATTGAAATGAAGGTTGACACCGGTGCGAAGTGCAATGTCATGTCACTAGAGACTTTTGAACGAGTGGCTAGTGGTGAGCACCTCACCAAGCAAAAGAAAGCTGCCGACCTGGTTGCTTATGGGGGCACAAGGATTGCAACATGTGGCATGGCCACACTGCCCTGTTATTTATAAGAACAATGTCATTCTCTGCCTTTTTTCATCGTGGACAAGAAAGTGCAGCCACTGCTAGGTTTTCGGACATGCAAGGACATGGGCATGGTCCAGATGAGCCCTGATGTCCATCATGTAACCACAGAGGACAACTTCAGTGCATATATTTTGTCTCAATACAAGGACCTGTTCAGTGACGAGCTTGGGAGGCTCCCAGTCACATACTCAATGACAGTGGATCCCAACGTACAACCCGTGGTTCGGCCAGCTCGCCGCATCCCTGTTGCCATGCAAGACCAGGTGAAGGCTGAATTGGAACGCATGCAACGCATAGGTGTCATAACACTAGTCTCCCAGCCCACCGACTGGGTCTCCTCCATGGTCGCTGCACACAAAAAAGACAAGGCTGAAATCAGACTGTGCATCAACCCAAAAGATCTCAATACAGCACTGAAAAGGCCTCATCACCCCATGCGCAGTGTTGAGGAGGTGGCAGCTCAGATGGCAGGGGCAACATTTTTCTCAGTGCTGGATGCAAAGAACTCGTTTTGGCAAATACCACTTGACAAAAAATCCTCACTGATGACCACGTTCAGCACCCCATTCGGGCGCTACAGATTTCTTCGAATGCCATTTGGTATCAACTCCGCAAGCGAGGTGTTCCAGCGCTCCATGGAACAGCTGTTGGCAGGTTATCCGTGCTCAGTCATCGTCGATGACATCATCATCGGAGGCCGGAGCACAGCAGAACATGATGCCAACCTGAAAAGGGTGCTCGACCGTGTGAGGGAAATCAACCTCAGGCTGAATCCAGCCAAATGCAGGTTTCGCCTGGACCAAGTCTGCTATGTGGGCCACATCTTCACCAGCGGTGGCCTAAAAGCAGACCCCTCTAAAACAGCGGCAATCACCGACATGCCAGTCCCCACAGATGTCACCGCTGTACAACGATTCCTCGGAATGGTAAATTACCTAAGCAAATTCATTCCTTACCTAAGTGACATTGCAGCACCACTGCGAAAGTTGACCCACAAAGACACTGCATGGTGCTGGTTCCCACAACATCAGGCTGCATTCGATCGCCTCAAGTCATGTCTGTCCAGCCCAGCGGTGCTGGCATACTACAATGTCAAGACACGGTACGCCCAAATAGAGAAGGAGCTCCTTGCGGTTGTGTTCGCCTGCACAAAGTTCAGAGACTATGTGTATGGGAAGCCCATAGTCGTGGAGACCGACCACCAACCCCTGGTAACTATTTTAAAGAAACCCATTAACACCGCCCCTGCCCGTCTCCAGAGAATGCTGCTTCAGTTGCAAAGTTATGACATAAGCCTGGTGTACAAGAAGGGCAAACTCATGTACCTGGCGGACACCTTGTCAAGAGCTCCAGACCCACACGCTCCTCAGGGCACCAGAGACCCCAGCTCCTTCGACGTCATGTCGGTCAGTTACATCTCCACGACTCGCCTGGAGGAACTCAGGCAACACACGACGAAGGACGAGGTGCTACAGGCCCTCAGAGCAGTTATTCTCCGAGGGTGGCCAGACAGACAGAGTCAGCTCCAGCCCAACCTCAGAGTTTTCTTCCCATACAGAGATGAACTGACTGATGAGGATGGAGTTATCATGAAGGGCCACAAGGCAGTCATCCCCGAGTCTCTCCACAAGGAGTACATCAGCATCGTGCACAAGGGCCACCCAGGTGTTGACGCAACCAAGCGCAGAGCTAGAGGAGTTGTGTTTTGGCCATCAATGTCAAAAGATATCACGGAGCAGCTGGTCTCATGCACGGTGTGCAATAGCACATGACATCACCAGCAGAGGGAGCCCCTTCTGCTCCACAAAGTCCCTGACCTCCCGTGGTCCACACTGGCCACGGATATTTTCGACTGGCATGGCAAACACTACCAAGTACTGGTGGATTCGTACTCTGGGTGGTTCGAAATAGACCTCCTTCCTGACATTACATCATCCACAGTGATCTCCAAACTGAAGAGGCACTTCTCAGTTCATGGGACGCCCCATATCCTGTTCTCTGACAACGCCAGACAATATGCCAGTCAACATTTCAGAGATTTTGCCAAACAATGGGATTTCATTCATGCCACCAGCAGTCCTGAATTCCCCCAGTCAAACGGGCTTGCGGAAAGAGCTGTCCAAAGTGCCAAGCAGCTACTTGAGACATCCTACAGAGACGGGACCGACGCATTCCTCAATCTACTGAACCTCAGAAACATCCCCCGTGACCCCACACTCGGCTCGCCTGCTGAACGCCTGATGTCGCGACAGACCCGTGCAGCCATCCCTGTGTGTCACAAACTACTGGAACCTGCCCCGAAGGACACCCAACGTGTCAATGCCCGACTCCTCGACAAGAGACTCATAGTGAAGCGCCACTACGACAAGTCCAGCAACCCGCTGCAGCCTTTGGCAGAGGGACAGGTGGTCCGCATGCAGACCACTAAGGGATACGACCGCCTTGGGACAGTGAAAGAGATCTGCGGGGAGCAGGAGCCACGCTCCTACATCATCCAGTCCAACGGTGGGAGCTATAGGAGGAACCGCCGCCACATCCTTCCAGTCGCAGAGCCACCGCCACCACAGCTCCACGCAGATGACTCGAACGACCTCCTGGCCGGCCCCTCCACAATGGTCAGTCTCCCACCTACACCGCCACAGACACCCGAGCCGTCCCCTTCCCAACACACATCCCCTGCCCGTCCGCCCCGCCCCTCACCCACTACGGACTGTGATGCGTACATAACACGCTCTGGCCGTGTCTGCAAACCCAACCCAAAATATATGCAGTGAATCCCTATGTACTCTCACACATGCACACATGTGGGCGCTTATTTGCACGCATTCGGGTTCGCGTACTTCGCCCTGTGAACTGTTGGACTGTTCGAAAAAAAAAAACCAAAGGACTCTGCACTTTATATTTTTTGTTTTGTTGTTGTTTGTTGAAAAAAAAAAAGAAAAAAGGTTTGTGTGTTGATATTTTGGATATTCATGCTAAGATTCCAGTTAATTGTCAATATGAAAATTGCTGGTACCATCATTGAATTCTTCCCCTCAAACTTTGATATGCCGTACTGCATTTGAAATGTTGGAACTTAACTAGGATTCTAGGTATGTCTGTGCATGTCATTATTTTTTGTATTATTGAAATGTTGCAGGTGTCTTTATTGTCTCGTGGAGGTTATGCATTGTTTATTTCAGAAGAGCAAACTAAAGGAAAGGGATGTAGATCATTTGACCAATGATTGTCTGATTGTTTGTCCTAGTGAAGCCACCGTACCCCCTGTGCGTATGCGGAACCAGCATGCATTAGGACGTTCATTCATTCAGTAGACCGGTGCTAATGCTGCAGCTATGCTCTCTCTGTATATATTGCTAGTACGTGAATAAAGCGGGAGTTTGGTACATCAGTCTGATCCTTGACTCAAATGGCACTGGGACTAGTTTTACAATAGTTTTATACAAACGGTGTCTGTCCCCCGACCACCAAAATTATCTAAATCTAAAATTAAACAAAGAGGAGTTGTGCATAACATCCTCATAAAAATTAAAACCTCTTCTGTGACAGAAAGACAAAACAGGAGAATCAAATGCGGACTGTTATATATCAGGGGCCCGTTGTTCGAAAGTAGAATTAACCAATCCAGGATAAGTGGAAAAGCGAGGCTGGACAAATTCCCCCAAGTCCATTCTGGCTTAATTGGTTGTTGGAACACCAAGCCAGGCTGAGGAGGCGCGGCTTTGTCAAGCCAGGTGTAACTTATTCAGGTGAGTGCGCATCCACAGCTTCTTAAATAGACCCCGAGATCGATCTCAGATTCACCGATGCAGCAATGGAGAGGGCACTTCTCACCAGAGTAGCGGCTCATCATGGACACTTATGAAGAGGTAAAACATATAATCACGAAAAAAGGAAACACTGCAGCGATAATAAAACAGAGAGAGAGAATCTAAAAATATACACTTGCTGCGCAAATGAATCTGTCATAATTACAATTAAAGTTCCTTCCACAAATTAACAGTTGTACACTTCACCTTAAAGGTGAGCAGTGGATATAATATTACTCGGGAACTAACTGCTGATTTCACACCAGTGAAAGAGCTCGCCCTGGATCAGATTTACAGACTCTGTCCCACCCACAGAAACCGCCCTCTTCATACAAGGTACATTATTCCAGTATACTTTACATGGAATCAATCATTTTATTCATTAATCAACCAGTGGTGTTATGTGGACTGTCTGACTGATTGTCTTGCAGTGTAAGACAAATTGAAAAATTAAAAGAAAAACCTTAAGGAAATTGGACTTAGAAATTAAGAAAGAAGTGATTTTAATGCACATTGTAAGCATGACGCAATGTATTAATCAACGTTGTTTCTCTCTTTCTCTCTTTCTCTCCACAACTCCAATCAGACAGCCTTTTAATGAGGTTTTTTTTTTGTTAAAATAACTGCCTTTATAAGGTGTTTTGTTAAAAAAGCTGCCTTAAAATAGTTGCCTTTTTGCAGTTCTTATCAAATAGCTGCTCATAGCAGGGTTGTTGAAAATAGCTGCTTTTTGCAGTTTCATTAAATAGCTGCTTATATCAGGATTGTATTCACGTTTTGTTTTTATAAAAATTTTAATCGCTCAAGATAAAAGCAAGTCATCTGAGGGAGCAGATAGCAGTGGCAGATGTCAAGCTCCAGTGTGAAAAGGGAAAGCTGCAGGATGTGGAGCTTGACAGACAAAAGAAAGACCTTAAGGAAACTGGACTTGAAAATTAAGAAACTAGAGAAAGAAGTAAGTGACTTTAATGCACATTGTAAGCATGACTGTGATGCAATGTATTAATCAATATTATTTCTCTCTTTCTCTCCACAGCTCAAAGCAGACACTGACTGATTTTAGTATTTTTCATTTAAATAAAATGAGGTCAAATGTAATAATGTAGTAATGATGTAATAACCACTAATTGTGTTAATGCCAAATACACCTACTTGTATGTTTATTCCAACAATTAATCCTTTTATTGGTAAAGATATGTGCATGTCAAAGTATGTTTGGGCTATGACAAAAATAACGTTTTAAATGTTTTGTTTTTTTATTGTAGGCTTAATGTATTTTGTTCACAAATGAGGCAAAGACGTACATAAGAACATGAAATGACGGTAAAACACATTGATTTCCGATCGCAGTGACAGCTGAATGGACAGATAAGGCACCAGGCTAAACTGAGCCTGGTTGTTAGCCTGGTCGGGAACAGGCTAAGTGCACAGAATAAATATCCATGGCAACATATGTGCCTCTGCTTTCGAACAACCGAATCAATGCTAAATTAAGCCAGAATAACCAACATATCCCGGCTTAATCCCATATCTAGGTTTCGAACAACAGGCCCCAGGTGTCAATTATCTAAAGCAGTGTTAGTAAACAAATTAATTTCAGATTATCATATTGATTTACTCAGTCTCACCGAAACCTGGCTGTGTCACGATGAATATGTTAGTCTAAATGAATCCACTCCTCTCAGTGATAATAATACCCACATTCCTCGAGGCAACGGCTGAGGAGGGGGAGTTGCAGCCATTTTTAACTCTAGTCTGTTAATCAGCCCTAAACCTAAACTAGACTATAATTCTTTTGAAAGCTTCGTTCTTAGTCTTTTACATCCGACCTGGAAAACCTCGCAGCCACTTTTATTTGTTATAGTGTACCGTGTTCCTGGCCCGTACTCTGAATTTGTTTCTGAATTCTCAGAGTTTTTATCCAGTTTAGTTCTTAAATCAAATAAAGTTATTATTGTAGGCGATTTTAACATTCATGTCAACGTTGATAATGACTCCCTGGCTACAGCGTTTATCTCATTATTAGACTCCATTGGCCTCAGTCAGGGTGTACATGAACCCACTCACTGTTTTAACCATACCCTCGATCTAGTTCTAACGTATGGAATTGAAATTGATAACCTAACAGTCTTTCCACAGAATCCCTCGCTATCGGATCATTATTTGATTACTTTTGATTTCTCTTTACTCGATTACATGCCACTCAGCAACAGTTACTATACTAGGTGTTTATCAGATAGTGCTGTTGCAAAATTTAAGGAAATGATTACTCTGTCGTTAAATTCAATACCAAGTCCTTCAGTAACAGAGGTTTCCCATGCCAACTTTAACCTCTCCCGAATTGATCATCTTGTCGATAGCGCCATAGGCTCGCTGCGAACAACACTCAATCAATCAATCAATCAACTTTATTTGTAGAGCGCTTTTCCTGCATGGACATGCAACACAAAGTGCTTTGCAGAATTAAAAACAATTAACACAAGAAAGAAAAACAGTTACAAAGAAAGCCCCTCCCTCCCACCCTCCATACTAGACACACACACACACACACACACACACACACGGACAAGCACTAATAATAATAAGCAATAATATCATCTTAAAAAGCAAGATAAAAGCAGCAACATAAAATACGACAGTACCAGATAAGAACATAAGAAGAGTTTAAAATATTAGTTAAAAGCCTGATTAAAAAGGTGTGTCTTTAATCTTCTTTTAAAAATATCAACAGTCTCTGCAGTCTTGAGGCTCTGCGGCAGGCTGTTCCACAGGTGGGGCGATAGTGGCTAAATGCTGCCTCACCATGGGTTTTTGTTCTGGGTTTTGGTATGGTTAAAAGGCCAGTGCCGGAGGACCTCAGGGTCCGCGAGGGTTGATATGGTAAAAGCAGATCAGATAAATAAGAGGGCGCAAGGCCGTTAAGACATTTAAAAACCAGTAAGAGAATCTTAAAATCGATCCTGAAGGCAAGGCAAGGCAAGGCAATTTTATTTATATAGCACCATTCATACACAAGGCAATTCAATGTGCTTTACAAGAGAAAACATTAAAGGAACAATAGATCATTAAAAACAAAAGCTAAAAGCAAGACAATAAATAGTTAAAAACAGTGCAGAAAATGCATTTAAAAAGCAAACATAAAGCCAAAGCAACAGCAGACAAATATAAAAACAATAGCTACAGATTATCCTAACAATAAGGTACATATCTAGTTCACTGGTAAGCTGCAGTAAATAGTAATGTTTTAAGCCCTGATTTAAATGAGCTGACAGTTTCAGCCCACCTCAGATATTCTGGAAGTTTGCTCCACAGGCGGGGAGCATAGAAACTGAAGGCTGCTTCACCGTGTTTGGTTTTGATCCTGGGAACACTGAGTAAACCTGTTCCAGATGATCTGAGGGGTCTGGATGCTTCATAAAGTACAAGTAAATCAGATATGTATTTAGGCCCAAGACCATTTTGTGCTTTATAGCCAAGTAACAAGATTTTAAAGTCTATCCTTTGACACACAGGAAGCCAGTGCAGTGACTTAAGCACTGGTGTAATGTGCTCCACTCTCTTGGTGTTGGTGAGGACTCTGGCAGCAGCGTTCTGGACGAGCTGCAGTTGTCTGATTGATTTTTTACTCAGGCCTGTGAAGACACCGTTACAATAGTCCAGCCTGCTGAAAATGAAAGCATGAACAAGTTTTTCTGTATCTGGTTTAGAAAGAAATTCTTTAATTCTTGCTATGTTTTTAAGGTGGTAGTAGGCTGATTTAGTAATTGTCTTAATGTGACTATTGAAATTTAGGTCTGAGTCCAGAACTACACCAAGATTTCTGGCTTGATTTGTAGGTTTTAGTGTCAAGGCGTCAAGGTGAGCACTGACTACTGATCTTTGTTCTTTGGGGCCAAAAACAACTACTTCAGTTTTGTCTGTGTTTAGTTGTAGAAAATTCTGGCACATCCACGTATTGATTTCGCCAATGCACTTATTTAGCAGATGTAGGGGACTGTAGTCATCTGGTGACACTGTTATGTAAAGTTGTGTGTCATCTGCATAAGTATGAAGCGGACGGGGAGCCAATGCAGCGATTCTAAAACCGGTGTAATGTGCTCCCGCCCTTAACACCGGTTTTAGAGTCGCTCCATTGGCTCCACTCGACTCTGTAGCTCCTCTTAAAAAGAAGTTAACAAAGCAAAGAAAGTTCGCTCCTTGGTATAACTCTCAAACAAGTTAAAAGTTAAAACAAATATCGCGAAAATTTGAAAGGAATTGGCGATTAACCAGACTGGAAGGATCTCGTTTAATCTGGGCAGACAGTCTCAAAACGTATAAGAGGAGCCTCCGCAATGCCAGAGCAAACTATTACTCAGCATTAATAGAAGAAAACAAGAATAACCCCAGGTTTCTTTTCAGCACTGGCTGACTGAGAGTCAAAGCTCTATTGAGCCTTGTATTCCTTTAGCCCTTAGCAGTAATGATTTTATGAGCTTTTTTAATGACAAAATTCTAACTATTAGAGGCAAAATTCATGACCTCCTGTCCTCACATAGTCAGGATCAGGATCAGGATAAACTTTATTGTCCCTTGTGGGAAATTTGTTGTCGTGCTACATAAGCTGCAAACAACATAACAATTAAACAGACTCACAAAAATGTCAGACAATAACAAAAAATTACATCAAGAATTATTAGCACCATAAGTAGTCAACAAGAGAAGTGATCAAAGATCCCACTGGCAAATAAATAGTTTGATTAAAACAAGTTTACAATAATATAAAATCAATAAATAAGAAACAGAACAGCAAGAACAAAAAAGAGACTGAATAAAATCAAGATAAAAAATTAGATACTAACCAGATCAAACCAAGGCACATATAAGACCAGAATAAAACTTAGGCGACTGTTTTGTTTAGAAGGGTGATGGACGTTGGGAGGAAGGAGAGCTTATAGCGATTAGTTTTATGTTTGCTTGCTCTGTAACGTCTCCCCGAAGGTAACAACTCATATTTAGAGTGCAGGATTGTGAGAAAAGTCTTTAAGGATTTTGAGCCTGATTTACAATGACTCTCTCAAATACAGTCTGAAGGGATGAGTAGTTTTTTTGTCCAATCAGCTTCTCTATCTTCGATTTGTTCTGAATGGAGAGAGTGCCGAACCAGGTAACAAGACCGTATCTGATGAGACTGTCAAAAACAGAATTATAAAAAGTCAACATAATTTTGGGGCTGACTCCGAACAGTCTGAGCCTGGGGAGAAAGTGCAGTCTTTGGGATAGTTTAGTACATAAAACATCAACATGTACATTCCATTTCAGTGAGTTGTCCATAACAACACCCAGATATTTGTATGAATCAACCTGCTCAATAGTACAGTCACCGATTACAGCACAGATGTGACTTTCAGTCTCCCTGGGGTCAAGAATAATTTCTTTAGTTTTATTTGTGTTTAAAATGAGATGGTGCCTCTCACACCAGTCCTTAAAGGAAACAATCTCATTAAAATAAACAGAAGGACAGTCGCCAGCACACAAAAGACTTAAAATGATTGTGTCATTTGATAATAAAGTTACTGGGCTGACTGCTTCGACATTCGTTAGTGTACAAGGTAAATAAAAGATGAGAGCTAACAGCTCCTTGGGGGATCCCTGTACTGCAGCTTTTAGCCTCAGAGAGTATACCGCTGACATTAACTTGTTGTGTTCTGTTAATTAAAAGAGAATAAAACCATTTAATGATCCAGGGATGAACTTGCAGGTTGATCAGCTTCTGGATAAGCAGATTAGGACAGACGGTATCGAAAGCAGAACTAAAATCAGCAAATAAAATGTGAGCGTAAGCCTTGGGTTTTTCAAGGTGCTTATTGACAAGATGAGACACACTTACAATAGCATCCTCAGTACTGCACCCCTGTCTGTAAGCGTACTGGAGAGGATCAAGGAATGGAGATAACCCAGGTTTCATCAAATTCACAATAACTTTTTCAAAACATTTCGCATGTTAGAGTTATTGGACGATAATCCTCATTTTCTAAGGGACAAGATATTTTAGGCACAGGAATGACTGTGGACTTTTTCCAAAGTGAGGGAACTGTGTGACTATTTAAAGACAACTGAAAAATGGGGCACCAAGCATCAGTTAATTCAGATGAACAGTGTTTAAACAAAAAGGCAGGCAGGCCGTCAGGTCCCACTGATTTCTTATTACACACTTTAATAAAAATCGACTGAATCTCTGAAGGGTCTATTATCACACAGTTAGAGGAGGCGCAAAGATGATCTAGAGTTTCAGACACTTCAGGTGGACAAGAGGTTTGAGAGTCAAATCTTAAAAAGAAATCATTCAGTGCATTAGCTTTGTCAACATCACTGGAGGTGGCAATGTCTTTTTTAGAAGATGTCATATTTGTTATCATCTTCAAGGAGTCCCAGAGTTTTTTGTTGTCCGTAGAGCTACGGCTCTGTTCGATTACATTCCTGTGCCTCTCCCTGGCCTTTCTGAGGACCACATTTAACTCTATTTGTGCAGCAGCAGCACCTGCTCGATCCTTGTGCTGAAAAGCAAGTTTCTTTTTGTTGATGCAAGACCTCCTTGGTGATGTAAGGCTTGTTGTTGGGGAAATGAATCACCTCCTTTTTGGGAACCACAGTTTCAACACAAAAGTTGATATAGTCAGTAATAGTCTCTGTGGCCTCATTAAGTTCCAAATCATGAAAGATGCTCCAGTTTGTACACTCAAAGCAACCACGTAAAGTCCCAAGGCTGTCGTCGGTCCACTGCAACATAGTTTTTCGTTGTGGCTTGCTAGACTTAAGCACTGTTTTTTATGTAGGAATAAAGTGGACAGTCAGGTGATCCGAGTTAGAAAGAGGGGGAAGAGACTTTGCAGTGTAAGCACCCCTGATATTACCACAACATTTGTCCAAAATTTTGTTATTATTGTTAGTACCTTTCTAACCTAAAACACAGCTGTAAGACCTAATATATATTTAGATCGCTTCTCCCCAATTTCTCTTCAAAAATTGACTGCAGTGATTTCTTCATCTAAATCATCAACGTGTCTCTTAGACCCCATCCCAACTAGGCTACTTAAGGAGGTCTTACCTTTAGTTAACAGTCATTTATTACACATTATCAATATATCCTTATTAACAGGCTATGTACCACAGTCTTTTAAGGTAGCTGTAATTAAACCTCTACTAAAAAAGCCCACCCTGGATCCAGAGGTGTTAGCCAACTATAGACCAATATCTAATCTTCCCTTTATGTCAAAGATCCTTGAGAAAGTAGTCGCAGACCAGCTGTGTGATTTTCTCCAGGATAATAATTTATTTGAGGAATTACAGTCAGGATTTAGAGCGCATCATAGCACTGAGACAGCTCTAGTTAAAATTACAAATGACCTTCTGATTGCTTCAGACAAAGGACTCGTCTCTGTACTTGTTTTATTAGATCTTAGTGCAGCGTTTGACACTGTTGACCATGAAATTCTGTTACAGAGACTGGAACACATAATTGGCCTAAAAGGTTCTGCACTAAGCTGGTTTAAATCCTATTTATCTGATCGTTTTCAATTTGTTCACGTTCATAATGAATCATCCGTACGTACTAAAGTTTGTTTTGGAGTTCCGCAAGGTTCTGTGCTTGGACCAATCCTATTTATTCTATATATGCTTCCTTTAGGTACCATCATTAGAAATCACTCTATAAATTTCCAATGTTATGCGGATGATACACAGTTGTATTTATCGATGAAGCCAGAAGAAAGGGATCAATTAACTAAACTTCATAATTGTCTTAAAGACATAAAAACCTGGATGAGCACCAATTTCCTGATGTTAAATTCAGACAAACCTGAAGTTATTGTTCTTGGCCCCAAACAACTCAGAGACTCTTTATCTGATGACATAGTTTCTCTCGATGGCATTGCTCTGGCCTCTACCACTACCGTAAGAAACCTCGGAGTAACATTTGATCAAGATCTGTCTTCCAATTCTCATTTAAAACAAACCTCACGGACTGCATTTTTTCATCTGCGTAATATTGCAAAAATTAGGCCTATCTTGACCCAAAGAGATGCAGAAAAATTGGTCCACGCTTTTGTTACCTCAAGGCTGGATTACTGTAACTCTCTACTATCAGGTAGCTCTAGTAAATCATTAAAAACTCTTCAGCTAATTCAGAATGCAGCAGCACGTGTACTAACAGGAACTAAGAAACGAGATCATATTTCTCCTGTTTTAGCTTCTCTGCACTGGCTCCCTGTAAAATCCAGAATTGAATTTAAAATCCTACTGTTACCTTATAAAGCTCTAAATGGTCAAGCTCCGTCATATCTTAGAGAGCTCATAGTGCCATATTATCCCACCAGAACTCTGCGCTCTGAGAACGCAGGGTTACTCGTGGTCCCTAAAGTCTCCAAAAGTAGATCAGGAGCCAGAGCCTTCAGCTATCAGGCTCCTCTCCTGTGGAATCATCTTCCTGTTACGGTCCGGGAGGCAGACACCGTCTCCACATTTAAGACTAGACTTAAGACTTTCCTCTTTGATAAAGCTTATAGTTAGGGCTGGCTCAGGCTTGCCTTGTACCAGCTCCTAGTTAGGCTGACTTAGGCCTAGTCTACCGGAGGACCACCTATAATGCACCGGGCACCTTCTCTCTCTCTCGCTCTCGCTCTCGCTCTCTCTCTCTCTCTCCCTCTCTCTCTCGTATCCTATTACTGTATCTTTTTTACTCGGCCATTCTGGATGTCACTAACTCGGCTTCTTCTCCGGAGCCTTTGTGCTCCACTGTCTCTCAGGTTAACTCATATTGCAGCGGTGCCTGGATAGTGTGACGTGTGTGGTTGTGCTGCTGCCGTGGTCCTGCCAGATGCCTCCTGCTGCTGCTGCCATCATTAATCATTAGTCATACTTCTACTGCTATTATAGACATATGATATTATCATACATGTATACTGCCTGATACTAATATATACTTTCAACATATTGTACCACAGTAGCCAGAACTATAACAACAGTACTATTACTTTCATGAATGTTGTTGTAAGCTACTGTCATTACCGAGGATGTCATACAGATTACTGTATTGTGTCATACAGATTACTGTTACTTTGTTATGCTGATCTGTTCTGTACGACATCTACTGCCGTCTGTCTGTCCTGGAAGAGGGATCCCTCCTCAGTTGCTCTTCCTGAGGTTTCTACCATTTTTTTTCCCCGTTAAAGGAGTTTTTTGGGGAGTTTTTCCTTATCCGCTGTGAGGGTCTAAAGGACAGAGGGATGTCGTATGCTGTAAAGCCCTGTGAGGCAAATTGTATTTGTGATATTGGGCTTTATAAATAAAATTGAATTGAATTGAATTATAGACATATGATATTTTCATACATGTATACTGCCTGATACTAATATATACTTTGAACATATTGTACCACAGTAGCCAGAACTATAACAACAGTATTATTACTTTCATGAATGTTGTTGTAAGCTACTGTCATTACCGAGGATGTCATACAGATTACTGTATTGTGTCATACAGATTACTGTTAATTTGTTATGCTGATCTGTTCTGTACGACATCTACTGCACGTCTGTCCGTCCTGGAAGAGGGATCCCTCCTCAGTTGCTCTTCCTGAGGTTTCTACCATTTTTTTTCCCCGTTAAAGGGTTTTTTTGGGGAGTTTTTCCTTATTCGCTGTGAGGGTCTAAAGGACAGAGGGATGTCGTATGCTGTAAAGCCTGGTGAGGCAAATTGTATTTGTGATATTGGGCTTTATAAATAAAATTGATTGATTGATTGATTGATTTCCATAAGCAATATAGCTCATTTTCACCATTTGTACAGAACACACAACACACACTGTAAATAAAGACATATAAACGTTGCGTTACTGAGTTTGCCCTGTTAAATGTCGTTAGTTCATTTGTTCGTTGAATCACAAAGTTGTAGTTGTGTGTGTGCAGACCATTTTCTGCAAAAGGAGCGGAGGGCAGAATTCATATATAAATAGATGTGTGCTTCAGTAATATTTGAGAATGTTCAGAGAATGTTGCTATGTAGCAATGTTTGTTACCTGTGCCAGTGTTAAGGTGTTGCTCCTTTCAGGGAAACTTATTTTGAGAGAAAATCAGTTCTGGTGTTCAAACATCTGAAAATCTTTGAGGTGTGTTTTGCTGTGGTTCTATAGCATGAGTGTGCTTGAAAAACTGCTTCAATTAAATGTTCCTTTCAAAAGTTACTGCCTTGCTACAATATGACAAATTTTATGACGTAAACTTAAAGCCACTACAAGGAACTTGTAACTGGATATGCAAAAGTCTCTCGTTTCTGCTGATGTCTGTGCGTGACCTACAGCAGCAAATGAGACCATCGGTGTGAAGATAAGCTATTTCTAAATAGTGTTTATCCATACTTTTAGGAAACTGTCTCCGGGTCCGCCCCAGGTCGCTTCCAGGACGAAACGATTTACAGCACTCAGACGGCACACGTCATCTTACCTAGCTGCTTACATTTATAGTGACTCTTATAAATAGTCGCTATTCCTCCTCCGGAGGAGGGTAAAAGTTCTGTGAAAGCACTTGACTCAACAGTCATTCACGTCTCAGTCACACAGAGAAAATCCAATCCTCGGGAAGTCAGGAAATCCTTCAGGATAAACGTTTTGTACGCTAGCAATCTAGCATTTACCAGCCCAATCCTGGCAGGAGCCGGCGGGTCCAAGGCGTTAGCTGCCCGGCGAGCAACACAGAGGCCGCAGGTTGCGCAGATCAGCGGGGACGAGGAAAGCAGGGGCCGCGGGGCCAGAGCACCTCACCCGGGCCGACGACAGGTACCAGCCAGGCAGGGCTAAAACTACTAAAGAAACATTTCAAAAACTTCCTGAAAAAATGTCTTGATTTTATTAATTATTAAACAAATGTTGCATTGCAATAAAGAACATGAACATTACTTAAGTTATATTAACTTACAGTTCACAATAAATTAAAAAAACCTGTTAATCTCTTAATAGTCTACATTCTCTAAATAATCTTATTTCTCCACTTGCAGTTTGTGTGTGGGAGGGAGATGAATTTGAGGCTGCATCACTTGGTACTGAGGTGGATGAGGTGGCTGCAGTTACATTAGTAGGCCCAGGATTTGCAGAGGTGGGGCACAAATACTTCAGAAGTGCATCTAAAAAGAGGAGATACGTATATTTGACAAACTGGGCCTTTACAATATATTAATCAAATAGCTGTTGATTGTGAAACCATCATGGCATAACCATAACAGCACCTATCATTACAGCCTGCCTTGATCTAATGACATTTTAAACACAGCAACACAGCCAAAATATAAAAAATGCAACTGTAACATCACAAATTGCACAAATCTGAAAATTGGAAAACACAAATATACAGTATATGAATATATGCCTGGCTGGTAAACAGTAAGTGGTTTGTGCAGCAGCACACTAACATTAAACATTAAAAGAAAAGTTAGGCCAATATTCAAATAAACACAAGAAGTTTGTGCTCTAGAAAAGGATCAACACTCAGTGAATAACCTCCTAAGCCCTATGATAAGCTATTATGGCAAGGCTTAACTATACAGACCAATGAGCAGTGACAACTAACATGTCTTTGGGGTCATCGGGTGGGAACCTCCTTTCACCGGTGTTTCGTCTAGTTGGTCCCACGACACCTCCAGGAGGCTAGACAGTGTCCCAGAGACACTCCCCTAATGCCAGGTCTCACTGCTCTCCACACCACAATAACCTCCTTATCCTTACTTACACATGGCTTTCTCAGCCCAAACAGCACTGCCACCTTCAACAAACCCAGGCTCCGTACATGCAAGCTCCAGGCAGAAGCAATGCTGATACTACCTTTCCTAGCACATTTACCATACTCTATTTCACACGCTACATAGCATAACTATAATATAAAGTTAAAGGAGATGAATAGACTCACAAGATCAGCAAACACACTCACCTTGCTGCATGGCCTCAAACAAAATGGATTCAAATAGGCCACTCCCACACTTAAATAACCTTCCTCTTCCTCCTTACTTACACATGGCTTTCACAGCCCAAACAGCACTGCCACCTTCAACCAAACCCAGGCTCCGTACATGCGAGCTCCAAGGTTCAGGTTTAGAGAGTCTGTGATCAGTTGCCCTCCCTTTAGTGGTTTCAGGCAATGGCCTCTGAGTTGGTCAGAGATGGTGTGAGCAAGAGAGCATCTGGGCTGGTCCAGGCCCAGCCGAAAAGAGAAAATGCAAGAACTTATCTTAGATTTTGTTACAGTGAGATTACGAAGGGGCATGTCACTGTAACAGTACTGTCCAATCAAGTTTGATGACTGGTCTCACTGGGAGGTGTGAGGTGACCCCCTGTGGAGATAAGTGTCAAATAGCTGTCTTTGATATGAAGAACAAAGAGCATGCAGAGAAGAAAAGTTGTTGTGTGCTCTTGTGTTATGTATTTGTGTTGTCTTGTTCTCTCTGTCTGTTATCCCCAGGGCTGGGTGGGGCCACCAGTCTCCTGATCTCACTCTCCTGCGCACCTGCAAAGCATCAGCCTGATTACTTCTCATCCCCACCTCATGCAGTATAAAATCCAACTTCACGTTCCACTCTTCAGCGGTTCGTTGTTTCAACCTTAGTGGTAACGCTCTTGGCCTCGTATTTCAATGCTCTGTGCTGCTCTTCCGGTTTTTGGATCTTTGACTGGTTTCGGATTATGCTCGTTTTTGGATTGTGTGTTGGATACTGTTGCCTCGAACTAACTTTGCATATATTTTTGCTTCCAAGCCCTGCCAAATGCCTGCCCCCAGCCTTGCCTCGCCCAGCCCCATCATGTTGTCTTCCCTCACCTGGACTCCGTCATTTGCCCTGGATCCCTGTTGGTGTCGTTCTTTTTGTCACTACATGGCACATTTGAGAGCACACACTTTTGTAAATAAAGCATTTTTTTCACTGATTTGCATTGTGGGTCCTGTCTCATTTGTTCAGGTCTTTAAGTCCTGACGGAACAAACTGGCCTGAACATGGACCCCGCAGATAGAGTTCACCAGGCACTGGCTAATCAGGGAGCACAAATTGGACAATTAGATGAACTTTCACATGAACTCTTTGACAGCAACCAAGCTATGTGAACTTCTATTATTGAAATGTCTGAACAGTTGTCTAATTTAGCCTTCATGGTACATGACTGACTGCCCAGCGGAGCTCCCAACGCCGATCCTCTGGAGCCACCACCCAGAGACTCACATGTAAGTGACCCAGTGAAGTGGTTTGATGGGGATCTTGATAAATGTTGATTTTTGCCGCAGTGTAAACTAATGAAATGAGCAGGCAGGACAACTTTAGGCTGTTGCTTCACTGACCTCTTACAGGAGAATCTTTACTTGCAAATTTTTATGCCTCAGGCAGCCAACCAATTATTCTTTTAACAACATTAACAATATGAAATATGCCATTTTCTTTAAACAACTATAATAACAAAACAACCACAAATAGAATCAATCTCTTAAAAGTTGTCTCATACATAAGTATTAACAGACATCAGTGTGCAAAATAATTATATCTGTTGAAGTGAATTGCACATATGGGTATTGCAAAATGCACTGCCCGCACAAGATAAAAAATGTGCATATACACATAAAATCATAAAATCAACACGCTACATGGTGTCAAAAGCCAAAGAAAAGAGGTGGATTTTAAGGAGAGGTTTAAAATGAGACAGTGAGGAGGCCTGTCTAATGTGCAGTGGCAATTCATTCCACAGTTTTGTGGAAGTGTAGGAGTGTAGGAGTGTAGTGGTGCAGCAGCTCAGAGAGGTAGGGTGGGGCAAGGCCATTCACAGCTTTAAAAGCAAATAAAAGAATTTTTAAATGAATCCTAAAATGGACGGGCAGCCAGTGGAGTGAAGCTAAAATAGGTGAAATGTGCTCATACCTGCTTGTGCCAATTAAAAGACGTGCAGCAGCATTTTGTACCAGTTGAAGATGAGCAATGGAGGACCCACTAACCCCCATATAAAGTGCATTACAGTAATCCAGCCGAGTGGTCACAAAGGCGTGGATTACCATTTCAAAGTGCCGTCTCTGAAGGACTGGTTTAATTTTTGCCAGCTGCTCAGCTGGAAAAAGCTTGACTTCACCACAGCTTTAATCTGGCTGTCAAATTTAAGGTCTGCGTCCACTTTTACCCCAGGTTGTTCACAATTGGCTTGTGATACTGTGCCAAAGAACCCAGATCAATTAATGTCATGTAAACACTTTAGCAGTGGCTTAACACAGTAGGAGTCTGACTTTTAAGAGGGACATAGATCTGACTGTCATCCGCATAGCAATGAAAAGAAATGCCACCTTTCCTGAGAATTGAAACAAGTGGGAGTAGATAGAGGGAAAATAAAAGAGGGCCAAGTACAGAGCCCTGTGGTACCCCACATGAGAGGGGAGCAGTGGAGGACACTGAGTCATCAAGGCTGGCACAGAAGGTTCGATGTTACAGGTAGGACCTGAACCATTCAAGTGTGGTAGCACTGATGCCCACCCACTGCATCAAACGAGCAATCAGGATCCCATGGTCTACTGTATCAAATGTTGCAGTCAAATCTAAAAGTACAAGGACAACACAGTGACCAGAGTCAGTAGCTAAAAAGGTGTCATTAAAAACTCTTAAAAGTGCTGATTCAGTGCTGTGCAATGTTTTAAAACCGGATTGGAAAATCTCAAGAGTATTCTGTTCATTTAAAAGGTCCATAAACTGAGATTAGACAATTTTCTCTAAGATTTTAAAAAAGAAAGGCAATTTAGAGATAGGCCTGAAATTTGCCAAAACAGTAGGATCCAGCCCAGGTTTTTTTTAAACGAAGGTTGCACAACATCATGTTTAAAATGAACAGTGACTCCAGAGGACAGACTGCTATTAATAACTGCGAGAAAAGATGGTCCAACAGTGGGGAAAACCTCCTTAAAAAATTGGGGAGGGACAGTATCATCTGGAGAACCTGAGGGCTTCAAATGATCTCCTGAACAAAGGGCAGGGTCACAGGTTCAAATGTGTCCAACACAGCAGAGCAGGGGACAGACAGAGGGATCAATGGCAGGAGGTGAAATAAGTGCTCTGGTAGAAGTGACTTTATCAATGAAGAAGTAGAAAGTTTTCACGCACAGCAGGGGAGGCCTCAATTCCAACAGTCTGTGGTGCATTCAGAGCAGATTTGATAACTTTAAACAACACATGAGGCTTGTGGCAGTTCAACAGAACATTATCAGAAAAATATTTTCTTTTAGCCTCTTTCACAGTGGATTGGTAATGATGCCAGCAATCCCTCAACATTTGAAAAGACACTTGCAATTTGTCCTTTTTCCACTTTCGCTCAGCTCTTTGACACTCCTCTCTGGCAGCACAGGTTGTTTCATTCAGCCATGGCTCTGGTTAAGGTTTATGCTGCCTGGTCTTTAATGGAGCCGCAATGTCTATGGCAGTTTGACAGGTGTCGAGAAACCATGAGTTAAGAGCCTCTCCTCACACACCGATTTAGGAATGATGCAGTTCTGACTGAAGCTGAGAAGTGAGCAGCAGTGGAGGGGTTAATAACTCGACATCTGCAAGCAGCAGCGAGAGGTTTAACTGTGTGACAGCAAACACCAGCTTCAAAAAGTAGGAAAGAGGAAAGTAGGAAAAGAGGAAATCCATTTCCCGGGATATGAAGAAATCCTTACGGATAAATGATTTGTTCACAAGTGATCTGGTGTTAACCAGGCCAAACCTGGCAGGAGCTGGTGGGTTAGGGCGAACAGCTGACGAGGAGGCCCAGCACAGAGGCCGCAGGTTCCCCAGATTTACTCCGCGCCAGCGGAGACAAGGAGAGCAGGGTCCGCGGGGATGGAACACGACATAGAGAGACACACAGGCGAGGCCCAGCTCCATATCCACCTCGATCAGGACGTACCAACCCGGCCCTCAGCCTCACCAGATAGCCACTATGCTTTCCCAGCGACGATACCGTTTTCGCCGCGGGGGTGGCGCTGGAGTGTGGCAGAGGTATGTCGGGATATCCAATAGGAAATGAGGCTCAGTTTTTTTGGCCATAATAATCAAAGTTGACAAGATTTTTAGCGGATACTCTCAGATCTAGCAGCATTTGACGATCATACACCAGCAGAGTGTTGACAGTATGTGCAACAAGTGTTACAAGCAGCAGAAACACACACAACAGTCAGAGCAGCTGATGGCCCGCATGACATACTGGCGCCATCTTGCCAACTTCAATAAAATAATAAAATAATAAACAAGCTCCTGCACTGATTCTCTTGGTTTCCGGCAATCATCATCAACAGATCACTTTCCGTATAATCTCTGCCCCTCACACGCCTTTAGTTTTAGGTCATCCCTGGTTAGCACTACATAAGCCTCATATTGATTGGTCAGCAGGTTCTGTTATTGGTTGGAGTCCTTATTGTCATTCACTTTGCCTCTGTTCTACCATTCCTTCACAGACTCTTTTCAGCACTGAGATTCAGGAGACACCCCTAGATCTATCTACCATTCCAGCTGAGTACCACGACCTTCAGGGAGTTTTCAGTAAATCTCGTACTATATCCCTACCACAACACCGACAGTATGATTGTGCCAGCAACCTGTTGCCAGTAGTGATGTGTTGTTCGCGAATGGGCCGGCTCTAAGAGCTAATTCTTTGTAGCGAACGAGAAGAGCCGACTCCCATCGGGGAGAGACGACTCTTCAGCTGCTGCTGCTTAGCTCTGCTGAGAATCCATGCAGGCAGGGGCGGGACATTATTTTGATGGGCACACCATGCGCCCAATTACATGCAAGGACAGTCTAGCATTATGTGAAAGAAGGAAGGGGGGCAGAGACAAGTGAGTGTACTGGTACAGGCCAGGCACACACAGTGTGACAGAGAGACGGGGGGGCAGGATTTAAATGCAAGCGTGTCAATGATATTGGAGACTGCAAAGCTGAGTGCAGAATTTGTAAAATGAAAATATCCATCAGAACAGGGTCAACAACAAATCTGAACCGCCCACCCGTACTTGTAACTGGAGGAGAGAGAGCACTGTGGATTTTTTTTTAAATGAAAAAAAAAAAAAAAAAACGCAAAAAAATGAGGCTTTTATGGAAACACTGAATGAAAAAGTGCTTACCAACACACAAACTGTTCATAATTGCTATATTAGGCTAAAATAGTAGGCTCCGAGTGATACTAAATAAAGAGCCATTTGGGAACCGTAAGAGCTGGCTCTTCTAAGGGAGCCAAGCCAAAAGAGCCGAATCTTTTCAAAGAGCCGGACTTTCCATCACTCCATTGCCATCCAGTCATCTCTAGAGCCTCTCCAGACCCGAAGGAGAGGCTATGGAAAAGTATATCTCTGAGTCCCTGGCAACAGGTATTATTAGGCCATCCTCCTCGCCTGTAGGGGCAGGTTTTTTCTTTGTAGACAAGAAAGATAAGACCCTGCGGCCATGTATTGATGTCAGAGGTCTTAACAACATCACGGTCAAAAACATACACACATTACCCCTCATCCATACAGCTTTTGAACCCCTTCAGGTAGCCACTATTTTCACTAAGGTTGATCTCAGAAACGCGTATCACTTAATTTGAATTAGATAATAATAATGAATGAATGGAAGGAAGACTATTTTTAACAAACCATGAGGTCACTTTTAATATTTAGTGATGCCATTCGGTCTAATGCTCCAGCAGTATTCCAAAATCTTATTAACAATGTTCTCCGCAATTTTTTGAACTGCTTCGTTTTTGTCTATTTAGACGACATTCTCATATTTTCACAGTTCCTCGAGGAACACATCTGCCATGTATGACAGGTATTGAAAAGACTACTTGAGAACAAGTTGTTTTTTAAAGCGGAGAAATGTGAGTTTCATGCTGATTCTGTGCTTTTTCTAGGGTATATATCATTCAGAGTGGTCGTGTCATGGCTGTCCCAGCTAAGGTTCAGGCAGTGGTGGAATGGCTGGTTCCGGTGTCGAGAATGGAGTTGCAATGGTTTCTGGGCTTCACCAATTTCTACAGACGCTTCATCAGGGACTACAGTAAGATTGCTTTTCCTCTCACCAAGCTATGGTCTGCAAAGACCATAAGCACCTGGCATACATCCAGTCGGCTAAAGGTGCGTTCACACCGGACCTGTTTTTTTTTTCACTAGAGACGACTTTACATACAAAGTCAATGCAAACGGGCGATTGAGCGTATATTCGCCCGGGAGAAAAATCGCTCGGGCTCTGAGCGACAGCGACAGAGCGACAGAGCGTTTTTTCGCCCGTCGCTTGAGATGAGAAATCTCATCTGGAGCGGTATTTCACTGGGTCCTGTCGCTTGCAGCTCAACGCTGATTGGCTTCCGGGGGGTGCTCACTACACCTCTGAGCATTTATACCTCCGACCGCAATACCTCCACAACATTTTGATACATACAGGTAGGCTATATACCTACATATTGCAAAACTCTGTCAAAGTACACCAAGGCATACATTTTCGTTTCCAAATATTTATTTGAAAACAAAACCATTCATACGTTTAATAAAAAAACATTTTGTTAATAATAGAAAACGAATGTAATCTCAATAGTGACCGCGCCAGCCGGCGGGACTGCAGCGCTTGGAGGAGCGCTGTAATCCTGGCGAACCTAGTGTAAAGCACCACGGACAGCGCCAATGCATCTATCACTGTAGCTCAGACGCCCTGGTGCCTGAGTCAGAGCATGTGAGCAGAGTTGGAGCTGGAGCTGCCTCAACCATAGGTTATTGGTAGGAAGAAAAACGGCTGCTGAAAAAACTGTCACTGTCAACTGCCTCCAAGCACCGCCACGATCTGCCAGACCGTCATATGTAACTTCATTGTTTATGCTGCCCGTGTGTTCAGAAGCACACAATGAATGCATTTGAGTAATTTCCAAGACGTTATGATAAAATAAAAAAAATATTACAGACTACAGTGTAGAATAGGACTGACAACCTCTCCAATGTCTCATGTCAATTAATTAACACTATTTTTCGCTTTTTTATAATGATAGTGATTTGCTAAATACATTCTACATTAATAAATTAGATTAACATTTGGTATATAATAATGTTTTTATATATTACGCATTTTCATGAAAAACCTTAAGAATAAAAGAAATAAACACTGAAATAATTAGTGGAAACTTTTTTTTAAATTGATATTCCTCCTCTCTGATATACTAACACACATACACACACATACACACACACGCACGCAGACACACGGCTGTGCGGTCACTGTACATTCATTTTTTTATTAATAACAAAATGTTTTTTTATTGACCGTATGAATGGTTTCGTTTTGAAATAAATATTTGGAAACGAAAATGCATGCTTTGGTGTACTTTGACAGAGTTTTGCAATATGTATATCTACCTGTTTGTATCAAAATGTATAATTTTCGGCTGCTGCCGCAGTCGGAGGTATAACGCTCAGACAGATGTATTGTCTCTGTGTGTTTTTACATCTATTGTTGCTTTTAATTTCAGCTATACTTTTTAACTTTTTATGAAGCTGACATGTCATGACAGTCAAGCACCCCCCGATTGCTTCAATAACGTCATCAAAGCGAAAAAGCAAGTCTGTTGATTTCTGCCACATTGACGAGTGATTCCAACTGAGCGATGAAGCAATATCAAAGGGGCGAACTGAGCGACAGCGAAAAAAAAAACAGGTCCGGTGTGAACGCACCGTAAGCGATTCAACTCTTGCCAAGCCAGGTGGGCATCCAGAAATGTCAAGCCTGATGCCCTCTCATGTCAGTATGTATTCTGATGCCAAGGACTTTGTGGCGGCTTGCAGTATGTGTGCCTATAGGAAGGCATCTAATCAAGCCCCTGCCAGTCAACTTCTTCCACTGCCTGTGCCCGGTCGACCTTGGTCACACCTTGCTTTGGACTTTGAAACAGGTTTGCCCTCATTACACGGTAATTCAGTCATACTGACAATAGTCGATAGATGTTCTAAAGCAGCACATTTCATTGCTCTAGCTAAGCTTCTCTCCGCTTTCACCACGGCAGAAATATAGTTGCTATAGTTATGTTTTCAGGCTCAATGGCATTCCACATGACATAGTTTCAAATTGAGGTCCACAATTCATTTCTCAAGTTTGGAAAGCTTTTTGCAAAGCGATTGGAGATACTGTTAGTCTGTCCTCTGGTTATCACCCCCAGTCTAATGGACAGTCTGAAAGACCCAATCAAGTGCTGGAATCTTCTCTTCCATGCGTGGCAGAAAAGGAACTGGAGCCCTGATGCACCTTCCTCCCAGGGATCGATCATGCCCACAACAGCCTTCCTAGGCTCCCACCGGGACAACCCCGTTTGAAGTCTCCCTGGGTTACAGGTTGCAGTTCCCTCTGTTCAGGAATATATGGACCATCGTCGACAGATTTGGAAGGACACCCAGACCACCCTAGAGCTCACCCGGGAGGCCCATCAGAGACTTGCGGATCGTCATAGGAACCCAGCCCCTCCCTATCAACCAGGTCAGTCAGTATGGCTTTCTACCAAAAACATTCCACTTAGTGCTGAAACCCGCAAACTTTCCATTACTTTCCTTTACTGTGTAAACACATTTTGATATATTGGAATTAAAAAAAATTAATAATTATAATAATTATCTACGACATGTTATACACACACACACACACACACACACACACACACACACACACACACACATACATATATATACACATATACATATACAGATATATACAGTATATATATATACATATATATATATATATATATACATATACACATATATATACATATATATACACACACACACACACACACACACACACACACACACACATATACATATCTATATATATATATAAATATATATATATACACTTTTCTGTTAATGCCCTAATATATATATATATATATATATATATATATATATATATATATATACACACACACACACACATTTTTACACATACACGTTTTACACGTCTTTTGGTGTGCAAAATAAACATAAATAAAATTTAAAAATTGCCACTATTATTATAATAACTACCAATTTTAGTACTACAGTGTACAGCAGTTCTGTGTGTGCTTTGTCCAACTGGTGTTGCTGTACCCCAGCAAAAGACTTTGCTCGACTGCTGTGGGTACAATGAACATCAAACACTGTGCTGTTTCTATTTCATTACTTTCAAATGTGTTATGTGGGCTAAATGTGTTATGTGGGCTAAATCACTGTCCATTGGCTGTTTTCATTCAGGCGCAGTGGATTCTTGCTCCTAACACCATTAGGAGAAGCCAGGGTGGGCAACATATTCGAAGATAAGTGTGGTCCGAGTAAGGGAGCAGGAAGTAGGTGGATAGGAAGTAGGAAAGGGATTATAGCTTTTTCATATCTAAATGGAAGTCCAAGAATAAAGAACATGGCAGGCTTATTCATAAGCTAAAAACTGCATTTTTATGGACAGTGAGATGGGCCTCTTCTCATTACCCCCTATCAGTACAAGTAGACAAGCTAACAAGGCTACCTCTAAGAAGCCATTGACACCATCAGGATGTTTGGTTGGTCACCTGATACTCACCTTGCAGGTTTTAGCAGCCCTTTGTGAGTGCAACTCATCCTTCTTTTATCCTGAAACAAAACCTCCTTTTCAGATTTCTCCTCCTGGACATGTTTTAACATACTGTGTGTAAAATGTAACTTGTCCCCATTCTTAACTTTATTATCTACTTGAAATACCAGTTTGGAGTCACAGGAAGGAGTGTATATTGTGTGAACCATTCACTGCTTGTTATTGGTTGCTTGTAATTTTGGTCAATCTCTGACATTAGGCTTTATTGTACTCAGTCCTTCTTGATAAGCTAAATACCTCAATGTACATGTAATGTAAATGTGAAATGGCATATTTCCTATGGATGGCCCCACCTCGGGGCCCCTGGGCTGGAAATAGTCTCCGTCAGGCCCACGCCCACATGGCTCATTTCCTCCTATAGAACAATGGAGATCGCCCCTAGCCTTTTTCCCCGGGAAGCTCCAGTTTCTCCTCCTGACTCTTTCCTGAGTCCCCCACCCCTGACTCTGTGAAGAAACACCACACTCCAGTGTCCCACATCCCTTGACGGACAGACAAATAGACACAAAGTCTCACAATTAGCTGGCAGCACATTGCTCCTCTGTCTGAGGAGCAACTCCAAACAAAGACACATACACAAAACCCAGCTTCATCCATTTCCTCTTACTCATTTTCTACAGTTTTACCCATTCCTCTGTTCGTCCTTCCCATCCACCCATCCTGCTGTTGTATTTAAGACACTATAAATAACAGCAAACAGCACTGGAAGAATATCCAAGTTCAAGTTTCAATGTGGCTTTATCCCTAAACACTACACAAGTGTGTAGTCTCAGGACTAGATATTGATGAATTTGCTGTTAAAACCATCTGGGGGGCTTAAAGTGTGAATTTTGTCCTGAGGGTGGCACTAGAGGAAAGACCATCATAATATTAAAGAGATTTTCTCAGGCTCAGAAAAATTATTAATCATTTTACTTAAGAGAGCTTGTGTGAAGCTGACATGTTTCGGTGGAGTTGCTAGATGTTTCAGCTTATACTGACATGACAATCCACGGCACATTTAATGGGAATCCATTCTATGTGTAGCTTGAGGGTGTCAAGCAAAGCATATGAACTGTTAATTTTCACAAGTCTGAATATGATGAAAATCTCCAAACTGTAACAATAGATAGAGGTAACTGCGTATGAAATAGAGAGAACTGGACCTGGAGCTGTTGAGTTTTAAGTGGATTTCTTTAAAAAACAAAAACAAAAACCAAGAATGAATATCTTGGGTTGAAGCTGGGCTCCCAGGAGAAACAGGGCAGGCAAATGGGTAACCAGTGAATGTGGATCTGAGGCAGGCAGGCAGAGCGAGGCAGGCAGAGCAGGGCTGGAAGATTTAAGCAAAAACCCACAAGGAGAAAAAGCAATCATGAACAAGTAGGCTGTGGTTAGTAGTACCACAAGGCAGACTGAATGATCTGGCAGAGACTGGATTGCAGAGCCGGGGTATTTGTACTGCTAGAGTTGACTGGTGGATCACTTTCAGGTGAGCAGGAAGATTGGCAGCAGGAGTTGATTGGCAGCAGGACTGATGTGCCACACTCAGACACAGAAGCCGTTTCTCAATATGCGTTCTTGTGCAGACTTGTGTTCTTGTGGACTTGTCACACGTCATCAGTCACAGCCCAAGTAGCCTACTGTTCCAATTCAAAGTTCACATCTAGCCAAGTTCAGTCCAAATTCCCGGATGTGTTCTCACCACACCCATTTCACCGGGGATGCATCGGAGCAGACTTGTGTGGACTTCAGACAGCCAGGTATCCCAGCATGCATTTCGCAACAATCATCGGAAAATGGCGAGTGAGGGAAAGGCGCACAATTGTAAGCCATAATTACCGATATGTGACTGTTGTTTTGTCACAGAACGTAGTGTTTTCATGCGTAGTTTAAACGTCAGATCCGTGGTCGATGTTTTAATATAGAGCCCAGTTGGGACTGAGGTCCGCTGGATGACAGCGGTGTCAGCGCTCATGTGTTTATGAGCGCTGACACTGCTGTCATCTAGCGGTGTCAGCACTCATAGATAATAAACGTGTGTGTGAGCGCTCAGGCTGCCCCAGAGAGCAGCCTCTCTCAGGTAGTCCTTTTGAAATTCGTGGCTGATATCTCTGTAGTGGTTAAATATGAAATGTAATTCGTTTGGGGGATGTCTAATGGGCAATATTCAGTCTCAGTATAAGATATATTCTTCTATTATTAAATGTTGTAACATGTTATTGTTCTTTGCATTCTTTTGCTTATTTATGTGTTTTTACCATTCAATAATGATTTTAAGAATTTATTGTAATTTATTTATTGTAGACCTATTTAAAGATTAATTGTCTTTATTGTAGTATTTATTCAACAGCATTTTAAATATTGATTATCTGATATGAATTGTATACCTGATGTCTGAAGTGTGGCTGAATAAACTTTTCCTCTTCACATCTGACCTGTTTGATCCCATTTATATTGGTGAGGACAGACTAAATGTGAAACACAGTCGCCTCACAGCAAGAGGGTTGCCGGTTCGATCCCGGGTGTGGGAGCCCTTCTGTGTGGAGTTTGCATGTTCTCCCCGTGTCAGCGTGGGTTCTCTCCGGGTACTCCGGCTTCCTCCCACAGTCCAAAGACATGCAATTTGGGGACTAGGTTAATTGATTACTCTAAATTGTCCATAGGTGTGAATGGTTGTCTGTCTCTATGTGTCAGCCCTGCGATGGTCTGGCGAACTGTCCAGGGTGTACCCTGCCTCTCGCCTGATGTCAGCTGGGATAGGCTCCAGCCCCCCCGCGACCCTCACGAGGATGAAGCGGTTAGAAGATGAATGAATTAATGAATATTCATGTATATGATGATCACAACACTTGAAATTGGGTCACTCTGTATCATGAGTACTATGAATTTTAAGTAGGCCTACATTTTGCTGACAATACCCAGATACTTTTACTCAAGTCAGATTTGGTATGCAGCACTTTTACTTGTGACTGAGTTTTTGTTCTTTGTTGTGATATTCCTGGGTACTTTGTCCACAACTGGACAAACATATAGAACAGATATGCAAGCTTCGCACGTCTCATCCTCATCCTCATTCTCCGCTGTCTTTCTGGGATCTGCCTCCTCAGCTGGGCAGCCTCCTCCTCAGCCTGCAGGTACAGCAGTCCTGCTGCAATAACTGCGCCAAGACGCCTTCTCCGATCCGTTATTGATTTTTGATTTCCATCTCGCCAATGCTCACGATCACAATAACCACCAACTCTCCACAAACTTTTCTCCCTGCACTTGACTTTTGATTATAACCAGAAGCCAGCTGCGGGGAAAAGGTTTTAAAAGACATTTTATGAAAATATTTTGGCTATTTATATGTTTTTGTGTGTCAGTTATATATGTTGGAACGTTAAAAACATATACATATTAATTTCTTACAATGTCTATGAAAAGACGCAGGGCTTGGCTGTGTTTATATGGTTTTATTCTAAATGCATGTATACAACACAGTACAACAGCCAAGGCGAGCGGAGGTGGTGACATCATCAAGTTCGCTGCTGTTCCAAAAGCAGAAATGACTGTACTTCCGTCCTCCCGTCCTCTCGTTCTTGGGAAGTCCGGACTCTCGCGTGGACTTGCCAAGTCCGAACTTGCCAAGTCCACAAGTCCGAACTGCCGAACTTGAGTATTGAGAAACGGCTAGAGAGACAAACAAGGAACCACAAAAAACAAAGGGGAGGGGGAAAGCAGCTGACACATGAGGAATGAAGGAAAGGCACAGATTATGACAGTAACAGATGAGTAATGTTTTTGTAAAGGTATGAAGATGGTCTGGGAGGGACTGACCAAACAGCAGACTGATGAATTCTGAAATTTAAGGTGTTAAGCTGTAGCCATGGATTCAGCCAAATCCACTGGGGTTCATTTTTATATAACTCACCTGTTTTCATTCATCCAAATATGATCACCTTGAGTGACTTCTGGCTCCAAAAAACCTAAGATGGCAACAGCCAAAATGACAAACCAGAGGCGGAGGGGAATCCACAAACCACTGGGTGATGTCATGGTGGCTATGTTCATTACTTTTATGGCTCCTCACCAGTGATAGCCTTAGCCAGAGGCATTATATTTTTGGGTTGTGCATCCGTCCCATTCTCCTGAACATGATATTTCGAAAACGATTTTTTTCTAATTTGACACAAACGTCCAGTTGGACTTAACGATGAACAGATTTGAGTTTGGTGTCCGTAGGTCAAAGGTCTCTGTGACCTTGTCTGCCTCATTCAATCTTGCTATCTTCCAAGAACACCTTGAGGGAATTTTGGCAATTTTGTCACTTGGACTCAAGAATGAACTGATTTTCTGGTTATGGCAGCGTGCTGAGTAGTCATGGCTTCACCTGCTCCATTGCAAAATCTGAAATTAATACTACTTAAATGATCTCATTCTGCATAAAAAGTGTCACGAAGGGTGTAAACTGATGTGCTACATGTGAACATGTGAAAGCAAGCAAAGACCAAAATAAGGTAACTGAAGGAGGTTTTAAGGACGACAACGTGCTGAGCACAGATCTGGAAGAAGGAAGCAATGCTAGCCCTCTGCAGGGCTTTGAATATTTCACTGCCCAACCTGGAGCAAGCCCATCGCATAACAAGCCAAAAGCCCGGCTCCACGCCAAGAGTGTTCATTGTGAAATGCCTGAATTATAAGGACCCAGAAAATATTCTGAGAGCTGCTAAAGCTAAAAAAGACATATAAAGACAACAAAATAAGATTCATCCCGGATCTATCAACAGAGGTGTACAAACAGCAAAGACAGTACGACGGCGTAAGGAAAAAGCTACAGGACAGGGGGATCCTGAAACACCAGATCATATTCCCTGCCTGGCTGCTGCTGACCAACGGAGAGCATACAGCTGTTTTTGACTTGCTGGCAAATGTGGAGAAATACATCGCAGAGCTGGAAGAAGCGTCACCTGGAGACGAGTAGGAGAAAGTCTGTATTAAGACTGCAATCACTATTAATATTAAAGCAAAGAACTTTGCTGGTCATAAAGACTGAAGACTGTCATGAGCCTCACTGGAGGCTCCATATTAGCCTGTGGATCTGGTTAGAGTTCGCTCAAAATTATAAAAAAAAAACCCACAATAGCTTAGTTTATCTGTTAAAGGCTAAAATTGTTGTAAAAGAGGTATGTTTTCCTCATATATATGCATTACTGTTACTATGCAATTATACAGATCGTTTGAATTAATAAGCAACATGAGTAGGAGATTTAAAGAGTAGTTGGAAGAATGGTTCCTCATGATAATGTGGACCTGTTCCAAGCAGAAGGAAAATCCTTAAATAGGGTTAAGGGATGCCCATCTGTTCAAATTGCCCAGATAGCACACATAAACCTCAGGAAGAGCAACTGAGGAGGGATCCCTCTTCCAGGACGGACAGATGTGCAATAGATGTCATAAAGAAAAGATCAACATAATAAATTAACAGTTATCCATATGTCACAATGAGACAGAAAGAGAGACAGAGCAAAACAACGCTGAACTCCGCTCCACCTTAGCGGCGGTCACTTCAGATGTAGATCCCCTCAAAAAGGAAAATAAGCTCCTGAAGGAAACTGTCCTCGACGTGCAGCCCAGAAGCATGAGAGACAATTTAATCATTTCTGGCATCCCGGAGAGCACAACAGACAATCCAGAAGTCCATTTAAAAACGTTTATGGTGACGGCCCTCAAGATCCCGACGACTGTCAACAACATCACCTTTCACAGGCTTGGACCACGAGCAGGTCAGCGTCCTCGTCCGATCATCGCCAAATTCGAACATTATCAGCAGAAAATGCTCGTTAAAAGTAAAGGACAAGAGCTGAAAGGCACTTCGTTCGGTATGAACGATCAGTTCCCCAGGGAAATTAACGAGAGGCGGAAAGTGTTATATCCCATTTTAAAAGAGCACAGGCAGAAGGGAAATAGGACCTCTCTTGTGGTAGACAAATTATACATAGATGGTCAACTGTTCCGCAGCTCTACCACCACCCCATGGCTCTTCTAAGTGAGATTAAGTGCCCCTAAAACCACAAAACAAAGTAGAACCATAGCTTAATTGTATTATCAAAGGAATATACAAAAATATCAAAAGATGTGTGTATGCATGTATATATATTGGGGCTGCACTATTCTTGAAATAAATAAATAAATATAGGCATTTATATATTTCATTCAAAATGATATTCTTACACATTTCTCCTGCAACAGATAATTAAGCATTCCTGTGATTGCAATGCAATTAATTGTGCAGCCCTGGTATATATATATATATGTATGTATATATATATGTCATGTCTAAGAAGTTAAGTTAGTTATTTTTAGTTCTGTCTTGTGTCTATGTTGCCTCGTGGCTTCCTGTTTTATTTTGACATCCAACTCTCCTCTCGTTTCAGGTAACTTGCCCTTTCCTCTCGTGTGTTCCCACTGGTCTGATTGTCTGCCCTGCCCTGATTGTTTCCACCTGTTTCCCATTACCTTGTGTGCGTGTGTGTGTGTGTGTGTGTGTGTGTGTGGGGGGGGGGGGGGGGGGGGGGGGGGGGGGTATATATAGTCTGTGTTTCCCTTTGTCCTGTGCCAGTTCGTCTTGTCTCGTCAAGTCAAGGTCCTCCATGTCCCATTTATGGTGTGTCAGGTTATGTATTCTTTTGATACTTTGCTCAGCTTTTGCCATTGTTTAGTTTTATGTTAATTTGATACTTTATCTAGCATTTTCCTCGATCCTTGTAGTTTTCCTCGCAAGAGTGATTTTTTGTTATTCTGATTTGGTTTTTGATTTTCCTCTGTAAGAGCGATTTTCCTTTGTTACTTTGAAATTAAAGATTGTTTATTTGCACTTTAATCCGTCTCTGAGTTGTGCATTTGGGTTCAGATTCAGGGTCAGTTGTGACAATATATATATATATATATATATATATATATATACATGTGTGTATGTATGTATATATGCAGATGTATATGTCTGTACATATGGATGTTTGGTTATATATGTGTATATAATGAACACAACACTGACTTAGTAAAAAGGAAAAAAAAAAAAAATCTCACAGGGTGTGAATGTACACTTCACACACCCCACCCAGTATTCTCCCTTTCCTTCTCTATTTTTTTCCCCCACATAGAAACACACACAGATTATTTTCCATACCCACACACAGTATGATAAAACCCCCACTTTGTCAATGTCACATCTAAACTTGGTTTCCTGGAATGTACATGGCATCCGCTCACAGGCGAAAAAAATTAAAGTGATGGACTTTGTCTCAAAATTGAAAACAGATATTTTCCTCCTACAAGAAACCCACTTGCTAAAGTCAGAAGAAAAATCTCTTAAAGATCCAAATTTTAATCAATTTTTTCATCCTGCTATAACAACAGACAAAGAGGTGTCTCTATCATGGTCCACAAGAGACTACCATTCACTTTAAACAGCACGGTAACAGACCCAGAAGGCCGCTACATCATTATTCAGGCAACAATCTTTAACAAATTATATACAATCGTTAATCTGTATGCCCCTAATAATGATGATCCAGCCTTCTTTCACTCAGTCTTCTCTCTACTATCTAACCTATCAGACAGCTCAACAACTATAATTGGAGGAGACTTTAACACAGTCCTAAATGCTTCATTAGACCGATCTAGTAACTCAGTACACACAAAGCAATCACAATCGGCTAAGGTAATACAGGAATATATGGATGATTTTGGGCTTGGCGATGGCTGGAGACTCAAATACCCATCGAAGAGGGAATATACTTTCTTCTCTCCTGTGCATCGCTCATTTTCAAGAATTGACCTTTTTCTCTTAAATAACTCCATCTCACAAAAAATTACCACAAAAATACACCCAATCATTATCAGCGACCATGCACCAATATCACTCAATCTGCAAATAGAATCCATCCATAAACGGTCCCCAACATGGCACTTTAATATCTCTTTACTTAAAGACCCAGACTTTGATAAAATGGTGAGACGGGAGTGGGCAAACTTTCTTGAAGATAATGACTCTCCAAATTTATCTCCATCTTTACTATGGGAGGCTGGAAAGGCAGTAATCAGAGGAAAAATTATATCATACTCCTCCTACAAGAAGAAACAGGAATTGCAAGCGGAAAAAAACATTGAGGAAAAAATTAAACAACTAACACAGGAATATGCAAACAATCCAAGTGATCAAGTATGGACCCAATTACAGTGTACAAAATCACAATTGGACAATATTCTATCAAAGAAAACTGAATTTATTATACAGCAACTAAGATATAATAACTTTGAACACAGTAACAAATCAGGAAAATTTTTGGCAAATCAGCTCCAACGTAATAAAGGAAAATCTTTGATACCAACAATCCAGGAGCCGTCCGGAAATTACACACAATCCCCTCAGGAGATCAATCAGATTTTCTATTCTTTCTACCATAACTTATATTCAACAGTAAACAATCCAAACCCAGAAGATATTCAGGCTTTTCTCGACAACCTAAATTTACCTAAATTATCCACGGAACACAGAAATATTTTAGATGCCCCCCTGACTATTAATGACCTGCAGAGCGCATTAGACAAAATGCCAACAGGTAAGGCTCCAGGTCCAGACGGCTTTCCTGCTGAATTTATAAAACATTTCTGGACAATATTAGCACCACTTTTCATCAGGACAGTGGCAAAGATCAAAAAGAACGGAGGTATAAGACCTCACATGAATACAGCAGCAATCAAATTATTACTAAAGCCAGACAAAGACCCCACACTTCCTTCTAGCTACCGTCCTCTATCACTAATCAACAGTGATATCAAAATTATCTCAAAGGCACATGCTTCTAGACTGGAGAAAATAATCGCATCAATAATTCATAATGATCAAACGGGCTTCATTAATGGCAGACACTCAAGTAATAACGTCAGAACAGTTCTTAATTTGATAAGTAAAGCACAACGGGTTAATACAAAAGCAATTATTCTGTCACTTGATGTAGAAAAAGCCTTCGACAAGGTCAACTGGTCCTTCCTATTTGCCACCCTGAGTGGATTTGGCTTTGGAGAGTCATTTATCCAGTGGGTATCAGCCTTATATAATTCCCCTAAGGCCACAGTCACCACCAATGGGATCACATCTAAAAGCTTCACTTTGCAGAGAGGAACCAGACAAGGGTGCCCACTCTCACCTCTACTGTTTACAATATTCATCGAACCATTGGCTATGGCAGTCCCTCAGAACAGCAAGATCATAGGTACCCATTCTGCCAATTCAGAGCATAAAATCAATCTATATGCCGACGACATTTTACTTTATCTACAAGAACCGAAATCGTCCTTACATGAAGTATTTAATCTCATAACAAATTTTTCGAAACTTTCGGACAACTCCATCAACTGGTCCAAATCGACAATACTGCCAATAACGGAGAACTCTTGGAATCCTGCAGACCAAAAATTTCCTCTCCCTGTGGGCAACATAAGATATCTTGGCATAAGTATTTCACCCAAACTATCAGACTTGGTCCACCTGAACTTTAGCCCGCTGCTAGATAAGATCTGTGATGACCTGAAGCGCTGGAATAATCTTCCCATCTCCCTCCTGGGTCGAATAGCCACAGTTAAAATGAAAATTCTACCCCAAATTAACTATTTTTTTTCCATGACTCTATTCACACCCACATCGAAATGGTTCCTGTCATTAGATTCTGCAATTATAACATTTTACTCAAAGAACAAAACAGCAAAAATTAGCCTAAGCACCCTTCAGAAAAACAAACTGGAAGATGAAGACTACAACTCCTGGCTCGAACTAGAACAGGTGGACTGCAACAATATAAAACTTTCTGACCTCCCGTTTATCACCACTACACTCAGACGTCATAACTGTTTTAAGAACCCAATGATTGCTTCCACCTTGTCAGCCTGGTGGAAAACACTAGAAATCACAAACTCTCAGATAGAACCTTGCTTGCTCTCTCCAATCTGGCACAACCCGGAGTTTGAAATCAACAAAAGACCTCTCCATTTTAGCACATGGGAGTTGAAGGGAGTAACTCATCTCCATCACCTTTTCCAAGACAATATACTTATGACATACACAAACTTATTTCAAACTTCTGAAATAAGAAATGGAAATTTTCTACAATATTTACAACTGATAAAAACAATCAAGAAGAGAATTCCAGCGCCTCAGGACACTTTGCAGCCACCAGAATTTGCCAAACATATTACAAAGCTTTCTCCGAGTAATAAGAAGAACCTTTCCAAGATTTATAAATTACTGTCAAAGACCAGCTCTATACATTTACCAATTTTAAAATGGGAAAAGGAGCTGGGTGTTTCACCGGACCCTGACTTCTGGACTCAGATATGCAAAAATACATTTAAGATGACAAGACACACTAATATACAACTTATCCAATTTAAAGTACTCCACAGAACACACATCACCCAACAAAAGATGAATAGAATGGGCTTTAGTCAATCTGACACATGCGCTCAGTGTACTCAGAACACTGCAGACACCTACTTTCAGGCACTCTGGTTATGTTCACCCGTCCAGCACTTCTGGTCAACAGTCACTCAAAAACTCTCCTCCATTTTGGACTGCAGGATCCCATTATCTCCCAACCTGTGCTTAATTGGTGACCTGATGACAATTGACCTCCCAAGCAGCCACTGCAACTCTCTTCTTGTAGCTCTCGCCATCACCAAGAAAACAATCCTAGTCAATTGGAAAGATAAACAGACCCTCAACATCAACCATTGGCTGAATCTCCTTGTAGAATATATTTCGCTGGAGGAAATTTCTGCTGGCCACAGAAATCAATTAACATACTTTACAGAAAAATGGTCACCATTTATTCTCTCACTAAACGTGTCTGTATAGCGCCACTCAGCCTGTGAGCATATGCCACCTGTACATATAAATATTACAAGTCTAGAAAGACTGTTGTGTCATATGTAACGTGTTTCTGTTAATGATGTAACCCCTATTCCCTCTATCTCCCACACCACAATATACCACAGCGGTTCATCAGATTTCAAGGTCTTAAGCATGTGTTAGGTGCACCTTCTCCTCCTTGAATCCGGGCCTGCTCCCTGGCTCTTTGTGGGTTCGCGGGGCCGGGCGGTTTCCCCTGGGGGCGGGTGCGTCTGGACTGCTCGTCCTGTGTGCCTGGAGGGGGCGGGGTCTCCTCGTGCTCCCTGGGCTGGGGGCGGCGTGGCCGGTCCCCCTTAGGGGGCTGTTTCCACCCCGGGTGGTGCAGGGTGGGTGGGCCCCCCCTGGGCTGGGGGGCCTGGCGTGGGGGCTGGGTGCTGCCCGCGGGGGGTGTCCTGGTGCTGTGCAGTGTGGACCTGCCCGTTGGTGTGCGGCCGGTGGTGGGGGGCGGGTCGGATGGGCTGGGGGCCCAGCTCTGGGTCTGTGGCGGTCTGGGGGGGGTGCTGGCAGGGTTGCGGGTTGGCCTGTGCTCCTGCGCGTCGGGGTTCGGGGGGGCTGGGTGGGGCTCGTCTTCCGTGCTCCCTGGTGGCGTGTCTCGTCCTTCTGCTGGGGGTCGATTTGCTGCAGGCGGTGTGACCCAGGTCGGGACCATTGCGGGGGCCTGGCGCTGCAGTTGCTTGGGGGGCGGGGTTGGGTGGGGGCCTGTTGGGTTTCCTTGGGGCCCGCCTGGCCCGCTGTCCATGGGCGCTGTTTGGCGCCGCCTTCCAGGCCTTGTCATCCATCCTTCCAGCCTTCGGGCTGGACCCACACTGGCCTGGCCTCCTAAACCACATTTAGTTCACTCTCCACACACATTCCACAGTTTTTAACGCACCACTTACAGTCACTCTTCGAGGCGCAGACCACGGATGGATGGGGGAGCTTCATGATGGGGCAGGCTATGGGACAGTGGTGTCTGGTAGCCCTCCATGCTGCCCCCTGGCCCATCCTTTTCTGTCCTCTAATTTTAAAGCACCACATACACCTACATCTTGGGGGACAGATGGGAACAGGTTCCAGGTGCCTTATGGCTGCACAGGCTGCAGGACAGCAGTGTGCTGTAGCCATCAGCCTTGCCCCCACCTGTCTCCTATGTCCCTCAATTTTAATGCATCACATCACACTTATGGGCACTCACATGCACATTCACGGTGTAGGGTTAATGTTTCTCCGTCAGGGATCGGGGGACATATGCCTTGCGGCATCACCGCCTCTTTGCCTCCCTCATTCGCCCAGGCCTGGTTGGGCTCTCACTACCGTCTGGTCCGGCGTCCACTGGTGGCCGGCGTCTGGGGCGGGCCCGTTCAGTGTGGCGCTGGTCCGCGTTGGGCGGTGGGTGGTTGGGCCCTCCTGTCCTGCCTGTCTGGGGTGTGTCTCTGGCTCTCTGGGGGGGCCGGCCATTGCCGCCCCGGGTCCTGGGGCCTACGGGGTGTCCTGTGGCCTCTGTGGCTCCCTGGTCGTGGGGTCCGGGCGCTCCTGTGGTCTTGGGGTGACGGGCCGCCCCCCTTCCCCCGCAGGGCCGGCCCTGGACCCTGGTGATGGTTTTCATAAACACATTGGGAGGGTTCAAATACACGCATGCATGTTCGATACTTCAGCCCCGTGACGCATCGCAAAGAACCGATGGGTTCACTTCAAAGGGGCCCACTTGCTTCTCAAACCTTCCACACTGCGCTCTCTCTTCTCTACAGTCGGGCTTTCCCCCTCCACCAAGACTCTCACATTTTTGGTGTTCAGTATAGACTTCTCTTTTGTTTTTGTTTCTCAGTACAGTATAGTAGTCATGTATATGTTTATTTTTGATAATCTGCATGGAGCACAACCACCTCAAGGCCACAATTCATTAGCTACACTGCCTGTTTATCCCGTTTTTTTGTTTTTTATGTTTGATTGTTTGTTTATTTGTTTGTTTGTTTTCCCTCCTTCTCCGCATGCACTGTCACTATATAACTCAGGACTTGAGCACCTGCCCCCTCCCCCTTGCTTGTTCCTTACTTTCCCCTTAACACACCTTGGTGTATCACGGCCCTCTCTGGCTCATATTAGGAAGTTTTTCCAATAAAGGCTGATAGGCTAGTCTCCAGGGAGGGTGGGTGACGGTCACAACCACGCATTATGGGTATAAAATACTTGACTGCAAGATTAACAGTGCATCAATCTTCACGAGAAGCTTGCACCCTTTTGTGGCGCTAAGCTATGAAGACCAATGCAGACAAGTAGGGAAAAAAAAAAGAAAGACAGACAGAGAGAGAGACAGAGACAGAGAGCGATGCAGGACAGACGATAATGTTAATAGCTTACAACAACATTAATGAAAGTAATAATATTATAATTATGATTCTGGCTATTGTGGTACGATATGTTGAAAGTAAATATTAACATCTGTATGTGACAATAACCATATGTGTATAATAACAGTAGAAGTATGACTAATATTAACAGCAGCACAACCACACAAGTCACACTGTCCAGGCACCGCTGTGATAGAAGTTAACCTGCAAGACAGTGGAGCACAAAGGCTCCGCAGAAGAAGCCGAGTTAGTGACATGCAGTATGGCTGAGTAAGCAAGATGCAGTAACAGGACATGAGAGAGAGAGAGAGAGAGAGAGAAGGTGCTCGGTGTATTATAGGAGGTCCCCCAGCAGACTAGGCCTAAGTCAGCTTAACTAGGGGCTGGTACAAGGCAAGCCTGAGCTGGCCCTAACTATAAGCTTTATCAAAGAGAAGAGTCTTAAGTCTAGTCTTAAATGTGGAGACGGTGTCTGCCTCCTGGACCGCAACAGGAAGATGATTCCACAGGAGAGGAGACTTTAGGGACCCAAGAAACCCTGCATTCTCAGAGCGCAGTGTTCTAGTGGGATAATATGGCACTATGAGCTCTCTAAGATATGACGGAGCCTGACCATTTAGAGCTCTCTCTCTCCCTATGTAATATGGTACCTATTTTATTTACTGGTTTGAACTCTCTTTTGGTTTATTTGTCACAACACCCCATAAGTATGAAGCAACTGATTAGAAAAGGGGAATATATACCACTAAGTGTACAGAATGAATGTGACTAAGAATGACAGAAGTTAAATGCATCTCATGGACATGTAGGGGCCTGCGCAAACTTGTTAAAGTAAACCAGGTTATGAGCAGAATAAAACACCTAAAAGCCAAGATAGTGTTTTTACAAGAATCACACCTGCTGGCTAGAGACATCTAAAATAAAACAAAGATGGCCAGGACAGGTCTTCTCAGCTTGTCATGCTACTAACTCAAGAGGCGTAATGACAGTAATACATAAATCTCTACCATTACAAATTGAAGAGGTAATTGAAGAGCCCAATGGTAGATTTTTGATCATACAAGGTTTCCTCCTCTCAACACAGCTTAACTTAATCAACACATATGGACCAAATAATGATGATGTTAATTTCCACAGTAATTTATTTTTTAAAAATTTCAGCACTGCCAGGCAAATACATTGTTGTTGGGGATTTCAATTGTGTATTGGATCCAAGTAAAGACAGGTCTGTTGGACAATGGACAATACTCACAAGATCTAGGAAAACATTACTATATTTTATGAAAGAACTTAATTTAATAGATGTAGTATATGTAGATGTGTTTAAAGATGTCTTTTTAATAGCATTGCCATTTCAGACCATACAGCTGTATCTATGGTCTACGTTGAACCAAAACTGGTATGTTACCCTCCTAAATGGAAATTTCAGTTAAAATGGATGCATGACTTGAAATGTCTCCAGTTTCTAGGAAATCAAATAGACACCTATTTAGAAATAAACCCATCCCAGACTACTGCCACAATCAGATGGGAAGCCTTTAAGGCATTTATCAGAGGCCAAATTATAAGCTATACAAATCGGAAAGCAGGAGAATCACTGGAGAAGAACTGGAATCCAAAATTAAAATTTTAGAGAATAAGAGCTCCCAGGAAGGGCAGAGTAATCATGACACCTCAAAACAATTACTGTTACTTAGGACACAATATAATGAGCTATCGTCCAATAGGGCTGCTGCTAATATAATGAGGCTCAAAGAAGCCTATTATGACCAAGGGGAGGGAGACTCTTGGCATGGCGCATCAAACAACAGACAGAGAGGGCAATTACTAACATTGAGGACGGAAATGGGAATAATATAATTATTCCATCAGAAATTTCTACAGCATTTAAAAACCTCTACGAAAATATCTATAGAGCTGAATACTCATTAACATACCTAAAATTTCAGAGGAAAGTAGGCAGCTTTAGATAAACAGTCAAGCAAAGAGGAGATATCAGAGGCCATAGGTGCATTAAAGGCAGGGAGAACAGTGGGACTGGATGGTCTTCCAATAGACATATATAGATATTTTAAAGATAAATGAATAAACCCTCTGTACAAAATGTACTCTGAATCCTACAATAATTGATATCCACCCACTTCAATGAGAGAGGCATCAATTATTTTGCTCCCAAAACCTGGGAAACCCAACAATAAATGTGAAAATATGCGACCTATAAACACAGATACAAAAATTCTCAGTAAAATTTTGGCAAAGAGGCTAGAAAATGTACTTCCCAGTATTGTGAAGGAAGATCAAAATGGGTTCATAAAAGGATCTGACAAGGATTTCACAATGTAAGATGGGTTCTCAATATTCTACATAGCCAAAACGGAGAAAAGGATAGAGCTCTGCTCTCATTGGATGTGGAGAAGGCCTTTGATAGGGTTGAATGGCCCTATCTTTTCGACACTGTTGTTCGGTTTGGATTTGGCAAAATTTTTGCAATTGGATTAAATTATTACACCTCAACCCTTTGGCTAAGGTGCAAACAAATCAGATGATGTCTGAGCCCTTCAGTATAACTAGAGGCTGCCCTCAAGGTTCACCTTTGTCTCCACTTCTGTTTATTTTAGCTATAGAGCCCTTAGCCATAGCAATTAGAACAAATAGGCAAATACATGGAATTCAAATTGGCAATCACGACCACAAAAAAGCCCTTTTCTCTAAATTTTGTTTTTAAAAAAATTAAACACCTTTATACCCGCCTTGATGGATTTAATTGGCTCTTCTGGTAAAATTTCAGGATACAAAATTAATACAAAAAAATCATCACTTTTGCTGCTAAATGAAAATGAAAGACAAGACCCTAACCATAATATATGTGCCTTTAAACTATCGAGTGATTTAACTTATCTTGGCATTAAAATTGTCCCTCAATTAGAAAACATATCATCAATAAACTATGAAGCTGTGATTCAACTGCTCAGTCTGTAGAAATATGGATGTCTCTGCGTATTTCCTTGATAAATTCGTATGTATATTTTAAAATATTCCCCTGGCACCACCTGAGGAAATGTTTATGAGACTAACATCACTTATTTCAAAATTTGTATGGGAAAAGAAAAACCCTAGCATCTAAACTGCATGCATGGAGGGCTGATCTAAAAATGGACATTTCAGATAAGGAGTGGAGCGTAGCCTGTGAGGAGGCCCAAACACAAACAGCTAACACAGGTCTAAAGTTAATTCAATATAATTGGTTAATGCAGACCTATATAACACCTGTTAAATTGAACAAATATAACAGCAATACACCAGACATATTTATAAATGCAATGCCGCTCAGGGAACACTTATACACTGCATTTGGGAGTGTGAAAACATTAAAAAAATTCGGTAAGGAGGTTATTAATAAATCATGATTATTCTTCCCATGAATATCCCATTAGCAATAAAAACAAAAAGCAATGAAAACATTGAAAAAAAACAAAAAAGAATGAACTGATTTAATTACTGGTGGTCAAAAATTAAAAGTCACCATAACCTTGTGCCAATATCTCAAAAACACCTTGAGGTAAATTCTTCAAATTTGGCACAAAAGTTTGAACTGAATAAAATTTGGTGGTCAAAGGTCCAAGTCACGGTGACCTTGTCCATCCCATTCTCCTGAATGTGGAATCTCAAGAAGAGCAAATTTCTTCAAATGTGGCACAAACATTTACTTGGACTCAACAATGAACTGATATGTATTTGGTGTTCAAAGGTCAGGGTCACTGTGACCTTGCATCCATCTCATTCTCATTAACATGATATCTCAAGAAGGCTGAGAGGGACGTTTCTGAAATTTTGCACAAAATTCCACTTGGACACAAGAATGAATTAATTACGATTTGGTGGTCAAGGGTCAAAGGTCAAGGTCACTGTGACCCCATAAGGCATGTCATAACTCAAGAATTCAAATGCTAATGATGACAACATTTCAAACAAATATCCGATAGGATATAATATTTAAGCGATGACATTTTATATCCAAAAAGTCAAAGGTCACGTTCACTGTGACATCATAATGTTCTGCAAAAACACTTTTCTGGCCATTACTCAATGTCATATCTCAGAAACAGGAGGGGAGACATTTGGTCAGATACTGAATTGGTGACACTCATCTTGGGTGCTCATCTTGAAACTGTGTTGATTGCATCAATCTTATAGTCTTCTTTATCAGCAGACAAAGTTTGTCTAGTTGTCGTTTGGTTGCAGATATTCAAATGTTCCATTATTCTGGGCACTTTAAGGGCTTCTCATTCAAGGTTGCTAGTTGAACTTAAAGCATGAGGACCATTTGATATGGTCAAAAGCTCAACAACAGCAAATGAATGGATCTGAAGTGGAAATTATTAAGGATAAACTGTTAGGCTCAACTGTTTTACTTATAGTGCTCTGTAAAGTGTGAAGCATGAGGGAACGTTTGAACATCCCTAACAACTGCGCAAACCTCGGCTGATGAAGACTGTGGGCCCTATTTAGATGGTCTAAAGCGGATGGCGGAGGGCGCATAATCCATATCGCAAGTGTCATTGCTATTTACATGCAGACGCAGTTGTCATTTTCACGCCCTGCACCCTCGTTGTGTAACTAGCAAATGAACTTGCGCTTCTCTGGGTGTGTTGGTCTAAAAATGAGGAGTGGTCAGGCGCAGTCATGGTTTGTTGCTAGTTAGATGACGTAAAAAGCAAATGCGCCAGTGACCAACAAAAACCTGGTCTAAAGTCAACGGCGCAGTATTTCGCTGTTAAACAAGTTAGTAATATGCGTCTCTAGGCAGGTGCACAACGTGTGTGCACTCTGCTCAGACACACACGGAGCAGCCACACATATGCAAAAGATAAATAAAAATATGATTACAATGTGAAAGGTTATTATTGTGCATATTAAAATATTTATCAGAAATATTTCTTAATGGTCAGTCATTAATCAGAATGATCTAATAATGTAATAATGATCATCATAATAATAATAATAATGATGATCATCATAATCCGGGAGGATTATATATACATATATGTATATATATATACATATGTATATATATCTATATATACAGCTGTTATAATAAAAAATTAATAACGTGTGTAAACAGTCCCTATATCCCCTTGATGCATGAATGTATTTATAATTATATAAAAAAAATTAATTATATGTGCTTTTGCTTTCAAGCTGATTCTTAATTAAGTGGAGATTGTTAATTTGTCTTTAGCACATAGAATAGACATACATTTAGGTATGATGCGACAACAGGCATAAATGGAAGAAAAATGATTAAAAACAAATAAAATTAAAATACATTTTCCTGTCTCAGGTATGTAGATTTTATTGATGCCACACAATTATTTTCAATGTTTTGATTATAACACCAGCTATTATAATCCTATGTGAAACAAGCTCAAGCTTTTCACTTAGAGTGCTAGGAAGAGCATTGTGATTTCCATCGGAGTCTTCATCACTGCTGCTCCTGTTGTCAGTACTCTCACTACTGCTGCTTTCATCACCTGGTGTAGAAAAAAGAAATCACTATATAAGAGTGCAGACATTTTTATCTACATTATATAAACATCATGTACACGTGGTTACATTCACAAACATATGGCCACGTGTAAACGGCAAAAAACTGAAACTGTACACACACATGTACGCATTATTACTGCTGTTTTTTTTTTTGTTTGTTTGTTTTTCAATAACATTATCTATTTGGCCTTTTGCTTTAGAACAGCATGAAGTGGGGAAAAAGAGAATGGGGGAATGACAGGCATAGGCTGGGATTGAGCCTGCAACCGCTGCGAAGAGGCGGTGCTTCTGTGCATGCTGCTTACAAACTACACGCCTAACCAGGTCATGAAACCGGCAGTAATAGGGGCATTGGAAGCTTAGTGCAATGTTGCCGACGCCCCTGTTACTGCTGTTTTCATCACCTGGCTAGGAGTGTAATCTTCATCAATATCCCCACTATCACTGAGACAGCTGTTGTCACTTTCGACTGGTGGAACCCTGGTTTGAAATCCACCTGATTGCTTCCCATAGAACATTGATGCATTCATTTTGTTCTGTCTTGTGAAAAAGTACAAAATTGCATTTATATCCCAGCACGCTACTTTTATAATGTTTATAGAAATTAACTAGAGTGGCATTTCCCAAAGAAAACGCATGTGAGTGCTGAAATCCACCTAAATACAGCATTATTTCTCTGCTACCTTTATGCGTTATGCCATTGCGACAAACATAAATCTTCAAATAACATAAAAAATACTAGCCACATGAAATCTATTCAAATATGTCAGCTGTAGAAGCAAACAACATGCTGGCACGTATTTCTACCTTAGCACAACTTACCTCATATTGGACAATTTCTCCAAATTTGCAGCCTCCACACACAGCGGTTGTTAGCCAAATCATTACCTTCCATGAACCGGATGTAGTTTTCACTCTGACTGGTCCTACAAGAAACCAGTGCTTGCAAAAGGTTCCTAGGTACGTACTGAATATGCACAAACTGGCATTGGGGGAATACATCAGTATTGGGGGGTAACGCGTTACAGCCAAAAATGGCTTTTTTCAGTAACGAGTAGCGTAAGGCACTACTATCCCTAAATGCAGTAATCACATTACAGTTACTAATCAAACACTTAAGTCATTACTTGCGTTACATAAATTCATCATTAGATCTTCCCCTTACTTAAGAGTTAGTGACAAGGGGCTTCTGGCGGTTGCCAACGGGTTGTCCTCCATGTACAGCCGGTCAGCGGCGAACATGTGCGTGGATGAGCCAGAGGATGGGAGAGTTTCTGCCGCAAACAGGCACCGAGACCCGGGGAGACATGGGAGCAGCTTCATGTGTTTACAGCAGATAGCAGGAGCGAGGACAGACGTCTCACTCCACTACTCTGTGCTACAACGTGAGTCACGGAGCGAGTCACGGAGCGAGTCACGGTAACGTCCGTTGTCCTACTAAGTATTGATAACACACTAAGTATTTATTTAAATTAAATTAAATTTATTATTAAATTTATTTAAATTCAAGTTTTTTTTAATTTGATGAATGTGGCGCTGATATGCAAAAATGAACTAAATGATTGTGGGGCAGTGGGTAAGTAATATAATCATAACACCTTTACACATGGTATCCAGCCCCCCCTGGCATAAAAACTTCTCTGGCGGAAACCCTGCAAATACTTAAGGAGAGAAAGAGGGAAGTCTGCTTAGGGGCCTACCTTGTGAACCAGCTGTGCAATGAATAAGAAGCTCTGGCCTGACACCTCATGCAACAGCCTAATAGCATAATGGATTTCAGTCATCACTACAATTACACTGATACTGAAAACATATGCTTTTATACAAGTGAGGGGGCACAGTGAATGAAGTGGGGGGGCACTGCCCCCTGGTGCCCCCTCGTGAAGCAGACTCTGGGTATATCCATCTATACCTACCTTAGGATTGTTACACATAAGTAAGGTTTAATGCTATATCCTTAACTGGCAAATTACGTGACAATGCATTTCAGTCAATGTTACAGAGTAACTAGTAATGTAACGAGTATTGTAACTAATTACTTTATCCAGGGAGTAATCAAGTAGAGTAAGGGATTACTTTTTCCCCTAAGTAATGTGTAATGTGTAATACATGACTTTTTTGAGTAACGACTCCCAACACTGAATACATATGCTATCTTGGCTGCAAAGCTTTCTTATGATTCAGTAATTGTTATATGTACTCTGAACATTAAGCAAAATACTCACCATTATATATCCATGATTTTGAGAAAAACTTTTTAGTATTGTGACCGTAAAGATATGAGAGAGCTTATTGGCTTTCCAAACTGGGAGCACATGCTGTACCCTGGGGGCTGTCCCTGGGTAAAAATACACAGAAAAGCTTGGAGTCACTTTTATTCTGTAACAAGCAAGCATACCCAACAACAGGGTGCAGAAAGATATTATGTCAGAAGCACCACAGTTTGATACACAAAGTTAGCATACAATTATCAATGGACCTCACATGCCAATATTCAAGACTGAATAAATTTTATGAAAAACCCTTTTGATTCTCGTGATCTATGGACCCTTTCAGACTAAAATAATATTAACAGGTAATCAAGAAATGGTCTCATTTATCCAAATATGTTAACCTTGAGTGACTTCTGGCTCCAAAACATCCAAGACAGACAGCAACAGCCAAAATGCAAAACCAGACGCTTGAAGAGGGGAGTCCACAAACCGATGTGTGACGTCACTCACCAGAGAGATAGCCTTGGCCGGAGGCATTATTTTTTTGGGTGGTCAGGCGCAGTCATGGTTTGTTGCTAGTTAGATGACGTAAAAAGCAAATGCGCCAGTGACCAACAAAAACCTGGTCTAAAGTCAACGGCGCAGTATTTCGCTGTTAAACAAGTTAGTAATATGCGTCACAACGAGGGCGCAGGGCGTGAATGGGTTGACCATTCCATTCTCCCAAACACCTCAAGAATGCCTTGAAAGAATTTCTTCTAATTTGGCACAAATGTCCACTTGGACTTAATTATGAACTGATTAGATTTTGGTGGTCATAGGTCAAAGGTCCCTGTGACCTTGTCTTTGTCATTGTTGTGAATGCTTTCTCCCAAGAACACCTTAGAGGGAATTTTGGCAATTTTGTCACAAACGTCCATGTTGACTCTAGAATGAAATTATTTTATTTGTGAGCTTGCACCAATATCTCAAGGACACCTTTAGGCCATAAAGATATGCAAGAGCCTATTGGCCTTCCAAACAGGGAGCATATTTTGTACTCTGTCAGATATACCACGGTTTGACAAACAAAGGTAGCATGCAGTTAACAATAGACTTTTCATGACAATATTTAAGACTGAATTCATTTTATGAAAAACCTTGTGAAAATTCTTGTGATCTATGGACCCTTAGGGACTAAGGCAGTGGTTCTAAACCTTTTCCAGCTATGACCCACCAGACAATCACACTTGTGCATATGTTGGAGACTGCCACACACAGATAATCCTCAGCTTGGATGAGATGTGATCTGATCTTTGTTTTTGATGAATGTCAGTGCGGAAAATGTCTTTTCACATAAATATGTAGATCCGAAAGGTATAAGTACATTCACTGTAACTTCTGATAGTCCTGCTGCAGCCACTGACAGCCAGAATTCTTCCAGTGTGCATGATGCAAAAGCAGTCTGTAATGTATGTTCAGAAGAAAGCTCCAGCAGGGCATCCTCTAGTTCGGGCAACTGGAACAGGTGAAAGGCTGGTGTATCCAGTCATTTTTCTCTGGCATGTCATCTTTTGGGAAGTATCTGTTGAAACCGACAAGCAGGCTTCTGAGGTGAGTGGCAATAATTCCTTTCACTGTCTCGATGCTTACATCATAACTCTCCATGAAATCTTCAAGTTCAGGAAACATATCCACACTGCCCTCCTCAACGCACACAGCCCCTCACTCCAGCTTCCTTTTAAATGCTGTTTCCTTGTCAGAAAGAGCAAGGACGGTTGTGTTTGAGCCTTGAAGGGACATGTTCAGACAGTTCAGTTTGTCAGAAATGCCTGCCAAATATACAAGGCTAGCAACCCACTTCGGGTCCGTCAGGTGGTTAGTGAGGGAAGAACCACAGTCTGTGAGGAAGATGCGGACCGCATCACGTAGCTCAAAGCTTCGTGGTGACGCATACTATAGCCTTTTTTTTTTTTTTTGCATATGCACTAACTCGTGTGCATGTGACTCTCAAAAACACACTCAGTAACATCATTCTATCACTGGCAAAGACAATTTAATGTAAATACAGTCCCCTGTCCAAAATATATAATCTTATTTTGAACATATATATGAATATATTTTTCTCTGAATCCATCTGGCGACCCCCAGAAATTATCTTACAACCCTTGTGGGGGTCAGGACCCCCAGGTTGAGAATCACTGGATTAAGGGAATATAAACAGGTAATCAAGGAATGTACACAGATTCAGACTTTAGGACTGCTGCAAAGGTAGTGAGTCGCCGCTTTTTTTGATCTCACTCAGTTACTGTGCCAGTATATCTGAATCAATTAGACTTTGGTGCCCATGGTTCCCGTACATTGAGCTGAATGATTGAATTCTTAAGAATCTTACTAAGCTGACAATGTGTAGCACATTCATATTGATAAAAGTTTAACACTTTACTACTAACATTTTGATGTGTGATGCTAAACTGCCTAGAACTAGCTCAGGCGGGTCATCCTCGGCTACCCAGTGGATTTTAACATATTCTAAAAAAATAAATATAAATAAAATAAAATTCCAATCTGCCAAAATTTGTATAAACACCATGTCTCTGTCTTGTTGTATGAACACAGAACCTGCTCTGCCCCAGCTGGGGGGAGGGGGGGGTTCCGTATTTGCATGATGTTTGGCTGCAGGGATGAGCGATATCTAATAGGGTGATGGCTGAGGTCAGAATTTCTAATCTTTCATCGGGAAATGGTCTTCAGTGTTTGCTGCTCTTTTCTCCACAGCATGTGTAGTGTGGGAGGAGGCCTGACATGAGAGTAATGAGAGGATGCAGAACACTCCTCATCTTGTTATCAAAAGCCTGGTACCAAGTGGTGCTGCATCTTGAGCCTTAAGTACAGTGTGTGTGTGTGTGTGTGTGTGTGTGTGTGTGTGTGTGTGTGTGTGTGTGTGTCTGAAAGAGATTTTGGAAAAGTTTCTGTGTCAGGAGGTTCTGCTCCGAGCAAACGCCTTTTCCTTTGCTCCTACTGTGAAAAGCTTTGTTGTTAACCCTCCTTCCTTCAGCTCACACCGCCACGCAATCAGCTTCCCCTTTCACAATGGGCAGGATGAGAGGTCAAAGGTTAAAGGGAGGAAGGAGGTGATGTAGGACGAAGGATGGTGTGTGTGTGTGTGTCTGTGTGCCCTGGAGGAACATTCTCCAGATGCAATGAGAGGAAGCTATCGGGCCGAAAAGCCTCAGTGACAGCAGGGGTCGAGCTGAAGAGACAGATATATCTATCAGCCTGTGATAGGACACACAGAGCACAGACTTATTTGGAGGTGCTACGATGTGACTACATCTCTGCCTGACACCGCAAACTGTTGGCCAGATCCACAGCAGACCCCCACTGTCCCCCAATGACTTAGGCTCTGTTTAGGGGGGGGAGAAATCTCCTGAGGTCATCTGCAATGAACCTTTTCTCTGGGAAACATCAGTAACAATGTGATTCTTCATTTTGAACAGGTGCATTAATGTGAAAGCTCTGTGCTTTCCATCCCTTTAGGCAATTTTACCCTCCTTGTGTCCTGTCTGTGTCACATCTCTCCAGAAGTGTAATACGTTTAATATTGGTGTGCACTTTAATTGGTTGTTGTAGAGTTCTAAATTATTTTTGCAACATGTGTTGTGGTTTATCAAAATTTGCTGGACGTTTCAACAGCTCATTTCTAGAGAGAAGGGGATTTATGTCAACAACTTCGATTTGTGGTCATTTTGGGGTTTGGTTTAATTTTAAACAAAGACTTGGCTTTCAGTATATGAATCTCTTATTGGCAAATTCAGACAATAAATACAATTCTGAAGCATGTTAAGGCACATTGTTCTACATATATATAACTAAATGTTGTCATATGTTGACGTTGGCACGAGACATTTGGAAGACATTGAGTTTTGGTTAGTTGACAACAAAACTTAAAACTAACAAATTATCAATGTAGTCCATCATCAGTATCAGTAGGTGCTGGCATGGGCTAGCAACCCATGGTAACAGTAGTGAGGCCTAGCAGCCTTAATACAACCAAAATTACCTACAGCCAACATAGGAAAAATACCCCATGAGTCAACGAGAGCAGGGGTGGAAGATGACTCACAGGTGGATCACACGGTAACAGACATTGGAACGAACTGTAGAGGATAAAAGTAGCACAGTTGAGAACAAGATGCTTCAGGTTTGTCCTTGTGGCTGGCAGAAAGTAACTTCAGTAAAAGGCCTCAGAACTCATCAGGGAAAGAAGAAGTGTGTGGCAAAGAAAGGGCAGAGTAGCCGCACTGATCAGTACTTCCTAAGAAGTCAGTCGAGTCAGTCGGATGAAGTCCAGCGGCAGGTAGAAAACCACAGTTCGCAGGATATCAGTAACGCTGCTACTGAGGAGGAGGAGTAGGGGGTAGTAAGAGAGGATGCAAGTGACACTGAGGCCAGTGTGCCAGTCAGAGAGAGAACCATGGAGCAAAAGGTTAGAGTTAGATGGCCTAGGGCAAATGACAGTAAAGAATGGGAGATAGTAATAGAGGTTTGTCAGAAATCTTAAGTAGGCTTAGAGGAAATGCAATAGAAAGGTTAGAAAAGATGGGAGATATAATTTACTCATATGGTGTAGAGAGGTTTGGGGTGCATGAGAGAAAGAGGAGTGAGAGGGTACAGTCAGGTAAATCTAGGCGGCAAAGAGAAATAGAGGAGCTAGTCAAGGAAAGGAGACAGTTAAGAAAGGTGTGGAGAACGGCTAAAGAAGAAGAAAGGGAGGGAATTAAGGTGTTGCAAGAGGAGTTGAGAAGCAGGCTAGCAGTTCTTAGAAGGGCAGAGCATCTCAGGAAAAAGAGGAGGAAGAAGGAACATGTAAGGACAGGTTTTTTCAGGGACCCTTTTAAGTTTGTTAAAGGATTGTTCAGCCAGGAAAAGGGAGGGCAGCTTAAAGCAGAAAGGTTAGAGGTTGAAGAATATTTGAGAAACACATATTCAGATTTAGAGAAGAATAGGATAGTAGGTTTCCCACCCGATATCCCTCCATTAGGAGGGATAGAGCATGAGATGGATGTCAGACCACCTAGGTGGAAGGAAGTTCAGGAGGTGGTCAGGCGTGCAAAGGCTTCCTCAGCCCCAGGGCCTAATGGAGTCCCCTAACGAGTTAATAAAAGTGCGCCTGATACCCTTAATTTTTTGTGGAAACAGCTAAGAATAGTTTGGGAGAAACAAATTATACCAAGAGCATGGCGTAGGGCAGGGGGTGTGCTCATTCCTAAGGAGAAGGAGTCTGTGGACTTTAGCCAGTTCCGGATGATTTCTCTCTTGAATGTAGAGGGGAATATTTTCTTTAGTGTAGTTGCGCAGAGAGTAGCTAGCTACTTAGAAAGGAATAGCTTAATAGATACCATGGTGCAAAAGGCAGGAATACCAGGTTTTTCAGGGTGTTTAGAGCATACTAGCATGATCTGGCACCAGATTCAGGCAGCGAAGATTAAGAAAAGGGACCTGCATGTAGTATTTTTAGATCTTGCACATGTGTTTGGTTCAGTACCGCATAGCCTCATTTGGAGTGCATTTGACTATTTCAGATTGCCACAGGTAGGTGTTAACTTAGTGAAAGCATATTTTCAGGATATTAGGTTGTGTCTAAGTACAGCAGGCTTCACAACAGGTTGGCAGAGGCTAAAAATAGGCATAATGGCAGGGTGTACAATTTCTCCATTAGCATTTACTATGGCAATGGAAGTAATCATTAGGGCTTCTAGGTGGGTGGTAGGTGGGGAGAGACAACAGAACGGGTTGCATCTTCCACCAGTTAGGGCTTACATGGATGACATGACACTGGTGACCACAACAATGCCATGTACAAAGAGGCTACTAGAGAAGGTAAATAAGGACCTCAAGTGGGCCAGCTTGAAGATCAAGCCTAGTAAATCTAGAAGCATCTCGATATGTAGAGGGGAGTTAAGTGATAGGCAGTTTGTCATAGATGATGAGGAAATCCCAACAATTAGGAAAAAGTCAGTAAAGAGCTTAGGTAGGTGGTACAATGTAGAGTTGAATGATAAGGAACAGGTGGTGAAATTTAGAAAAGATGTGGCTGAAGGATTGGATAGAATAGATAAATCAGAACTTCCAGGAAAATTGACGTTGTGGTGTTTGCAATTTGGGCTATATCCTAGGTTAATGTGGCCATTGTCAATTTATAAAATTCCAGTACCCGTAGTGGAGAGAATTGAAAGGTCCGTTAGCTCCTATATTAGGAAGGGTTTGGGCGCTCCTAGGTGCCTAAGTAGTGTTGCATTGTATGGAAAAGGGATACTGCAGCTGCCAGTATCTAGTTTAACAGAGGAATTTAAATGTACCAAGGTCAGGACAGAGCTCTTGTTATCTGTGAGTGAGGACATGGTAGTTAGGAGTGTGGTTCCAAATCCAATCAAGGGGAGGAATTGGAACCCAAGATCAGCAGTTCAGGAGGCAGAGGCAGCTCTTAAGCATGCAAAGATTGTAGGTAATGTTCAGTTTGGCCGGGGAGGCCTGGGGCTTGGCTCAGGCAAACCGGTATGGAATAAAGCAGGAAGAGATGTTAAGGGATGCAACGGTAGTGGCCCAGGCTAAACAGGAACAGTGGTTGAATTGGGAAAGTGTAAAGAAGAGGATGCTTAGTTGGAGGGACCTGTGGAGTATGGAGGCTAATCGTATTAGATTCCTGGTAGGGGCTACATACAATGTGTTACCAACCCCCCAGAACCTAAAACTGTGGGTAAATTAGGAACCATCATGCCCATTGTGTTCAGGTACCGCAACTTTAAAACATATTTTGTCAGGCTGTAAAGTTAGCGGTAAAGTTAGTGGTTGAATTGGGAAAGTGTAAAGAAGAAGATGCTTAGTTGGAGGGACCTGTGGAGTTTGGAGGAGAATCGTATTAGATTCCTGGTAGGGGCTACATACAATGTGTTACCAACCCCCCAGAACCTAAAACTGTGGGTAAATGAGGAACCATCATGCCCATTGTGTTCAGGTAACACAACTTTAAAACATATTTTGTCAGGCTGTAAAGTTAGCTTGTCACAAGGCCGATATACATGGCAACATAACCAGGTGTTGAAATATTTAGCTGCAGGCATTGAAGGGAAACGAAGACAGGTGAATTCAGAAGGTGTTAAGGGTAGGAGTTTAGTAATTCAGTTTGTCTGTGAGGGAGAGAAATACAGAAGGGATAGTTATAGGGATAGTTAGTGAGGAGGCAAGGGTGTGGCCACCTAGAAGGTGCTTGTGATTGGGAAATGCAAGTAGATTTAGGGGGAAAGCTGTTGTTCCTCAGGAAATAGTTTGTACCAGGCAGAGGCCTGACTTTGTGTTGTGATCAGTGAGTCAACGGATAGTTTATTTCATTGAGCTGGCAGTTCCTTGGGAAGACTCAGTGGAAGAAGCCTATGAAAGAAAAAAGCTTAGATATGCAGACTTAAGCCTGAATTATGGTCGTGCGTTGAATCGACGACGTCGCTACGTGGTTGCTGTGACGCCGTCGTGAACCCTTCGAACTTCTCCGTCACTCCTTTTCGTCGCGGTGCAATTCACCGCCAGAGCGGTAGGAGGCTTCGTTCCTTTCCTGAGTGGTTATCGTCGTCTCTAGTTGATTCTTTGTTTAGCTTCCGGCTTTTCCGGTCACAGAGAAATGAACGTGGAGCATGGACAGACGGCTCCGGCCGTATCCGTATTGAACGTTGTGCATAATGGCATATATATAATGAGCCTTAACAACATCTACATGGCAATAGAAGATGTTTAAAGATGGCGGGGATGGCGGTGGAAATACGGAACCGGAAATGCGTTGCTACTAAGCAAACCAATCACAGCCGTGCCGGTCTGCGCTGGGTCTGCGTCGCCTCGACACGTAGTTACATTTTTGGGGAGGTGCACGTCAGGCTACGCCGGGGGCTACGGTGAGCCTTCTGCGTAGCCCTGTACTCTACGACGTAGCGTCGTCGTCGATTCAACGCACGACCATAAATCAGGCTTTAGGAGCAGAAGCTGAGCAGTGAAGATGGAAGACTAGGATTTGTCCAGTGGAAGTGGGGTGTAAGGGATTCATAGCAAGATCAGCTGTCTCGCTCCTGGGGGAACTTGGAGTGCGGGGACAGAGTTTGAGGAAGACAATGAGGGAAATGTCAGATGAAGTAGTCAAATGTAGCCAGTAGATCGATAAGCTAAGAAATAATGTCAGTTGGGGGCCAGCAGGGGGAACTACTAAACAGGGCAGTGTGGGAGTGGCCTATTTGAATCCATTTTGTCTTAAGTTAAGCCTTGCCATATTAGCTTATCATAGGGCTTACGTTATTCACTGAGTGTTGATCCTTTCTCTAGAGCACAAACTTCTTGTGTTTATTTGAACACACGCCACATAGCATAACTACAAGATAAGCTAAATTTAGAGTATGGTGAATGTGCTAGGAAAGGTAGTATCAGCCCTGTTTCTACCTGGAGTTCGCATGTACAGAGCCTGGGTTTGGTTGAAGATGGCAGTGCTGTTTGGGCTGAGAAAGCCATATGTAAGTAAGGAGGAAGTCCAGGAAGAGGAAGGTTATTTAAGTGTGGGACTGGCCTATTTGAATCCATTTTGTTTGAGGCCATGCGGCAAGGTGAGTGTGTTTGCTGATCCTGTAAGTTTATTTAGCTCCTTTAACTTTAGCTTATATTGTAGGTATGCTATGTAGTGTGTAAAATAAAGTATGGTGAATGCGCTAGGAAAGGTAGTATCAGCCCTGTTTCTACCTGGAGCTCGCATGTACGGAGCCTGGGTTTGGTGGAAGGTGGCAGTGCTGTTTGGGCTGAGAAAGCCATGTGTAAGTAAGGTAAACGAGGTTATTGGGTTGGTGCGGGGAGGGGAGCAGTGAGACCTGGCATTAGGGGAGTGTCTCTGGGACGCCAGAGATCATTGTCTAGCCTCCTGCAGGTGTCATGGGACCAACTAGACGAAACACTAGTGAAAGGAGGTTCCCACCTGATGACCCCAAAGACATGTTAGTTATCACTGCTCACTGGTTTGTATAGTTAAGCCTTGCCATATTAGCTTATCATAGGGTTTAGGTTATTCACTGAGTGTTGATCCTTTCTCTAGAGCACAAAATTCTTGTGTTTATTTGAACACTACATCAATAGATATTGGCATTAGTTGTTCTAACATCACATTTTGGTCATCTGACACCACAACCAAATATCAGCGTTGAAAGATGTTGGTGGCCAGCTGGGATTATGGATGAAAGCTTAACGTTATAGTAACAAGGCAGTCTGGAACGGTGGCTTTTCATCTGATTTAAAGCAAAAAAACATTCTTGGCTTTCAGAATATTAAAACCTCTTTATTGCATTTTTCACATAAAACACAGAACAGAACAGCTCGGACATAACATGGCAAATAGAAGGAGTAGTTGAAAATAAGAGAATAAGGTAGCAATGAAAAAAGATTTAGTAGAAAAAAACAAAACAAATAAAAAATAGTGGGCATTACATCCATCCCTAACCTTCCTCACCTCGTACAGACATACAGAGGCAGCAATAACCAAACAGACAAACAGGCTGGCAATTTGGCTAGCTAGACAAATAACGGTTACAAGAGGGCTAATTTACAGGAGGTGTCTAGAGACTGGCTATGCCGATTTAGGAAACCCTTGTAATATAGAAGATGACAGTGTAGTTCCAATGTACTTTAAGTAAAGATCCCAAACTTTATGAAAGGCCTCTACTGAAGAGTGAAGCACATAGAGATATATTCATTGGGAATACACTGCATTACAAGATTGTGCCACAACTTTTTTGTTGGAGCCATATCCTTGGTTCAGAAGTGCAGAACATTTTCCTGGCAGCAAAAGTCAAAAGCTTGAAGTCTCCTGTGTTTGATGTTTGTAATATGAACATCTGAGAGTCCAAGAAGGAGGAACATAGGGTCCAAATCTATTTGAACACCAAATATAACAGACAGTTCACTCACAGTAGACCAATAGCTTTGTAACTTCATACAAAGCCAAAAACAGTGATTATAGCTTCCAGATTCAGAGTAACACTTACAGCAGAGAGACGAAACATTAGCATCCATTTTGTTTTTGAGAGCAGGTGTTATATATGTGTGGTGGACAATTCTGAACTGAGTAGATCTAGTGCGATTGCAGATAGATATTTCCATAGCATGGATCCACACTGCCTGCCACTCCAGGTCATCAATAGTGATGCCCAGTTCTCTTTCCCAGGCATGCTTAGTGGCCTGGGAGGTTAAAGCTGAGTTGGAGTTGAGGGCTCTGTAGTATACACTAATGTGTTTCTTAGATACCTGTAAAGACAGTGCCCTTTCTACATGTGAAGGGGTATTACTAATTATTAGTGTGGTATCTTTAGTAATAAAATGCCTGGTTTGTTAGTATATACAAAAAAATATACAAAACTCACAATTGAATAACCTGTATCGCTGGGTGGTGAACCTCCTCTTGGAGCCTCCATGGGACACCTGTAGAGTGGCCGGGGAAAGCTGCGTAATCCCAGAGAGGCTGCCTTATCGGCAGATCTCCAACATTCACAACGAGGAGGCAGCAGACACCCGCGGCGCAGCATTATTCTAAGCTTCCAAGATGCCGAAGCGCAAGTGCAGGTTCATAGACGAACTGCAGAAAAAATTCCCACCTTATCGTCCCGACCCAGTCGGGATATATGGGAGGCAAAGAAAGTTGGCACATATGATTCTGTGTCTAATAAAGGTGCCAGGGACCTCAAAGTTGGATTTTCTAATACAGAAGAGGTATTATTGAGAACATTAGGTAACACTTCATATGTCAGCCCGCGTTTTAGAGTGTACCTCTTGCCCACTATGGTTTAATTTCCTCATATGAATCTGTATTAAGTGCAATAAAAACAAATGCTTTTGCCCTTTGCTCATGGCAGTTGATTCAGTCACTTTTATGTAGCCTATGTGTCATCAGGCAATTTCACCCACACTCCAGGGTTTTAACATTTATGTTTTGTTTACATTTCATTGAATGAGTTTGAATATGAATATGTCATGAAATGGGTCTATATTCTGCAAATTGCCTAATTAACGGGCAGGCTGGAGTACAAATCAAACTTACCTCTCTCAAGTGCACATCTATGGAAGTCTTGTAATGCCATCCGAGGACGAAACACAAACAATAGAGTCATGTAATAATATAGCCTACACATATCTTAAAATACGCAATAATGAGTCATGAAAAGTTATAAAACGTTTTTATTATTTAATTACACAGAAACCACATGGTAGGTGCTGTTTTCATATCTACAGCGTACTTTCACCAAAACTTATATGGAAACTAGGCAGTACTTTGCACCTAAGTATATACCAACAAAAGAGACCGGGCTGGATTATGAAGTTTGCACTGTTTGCCTGTCCTTAGTCCTAAAGTACTAGGTAATTTCCCCAAAACTTACAGGGAAACTAGGCAGTACTTTCCACCTAAGTATTCATTCATTCATCTTCTAACAAAGCCCCCGGGAGGGCTGGAGCCTATAGGGCTGACATCGGGCGAGAGGCAGGGTACACCCTGGACAGGTCGCCAGACTATCGCAGGGCTGACACAAAGAGACAGACAACCATTCATGCTCACATTCACACCTACGGACAATTTAGAGTCATCAATTAACCTAGTCCCCAAACTGCATGTCTTTTAGTCTAGATGGAAATAGGGGTCCACGTGCACCCCCCGGATTTTTTTGTGGCACCTGATTTTTCTTAATCCTAAAGCCAGGTACCAAGCTGAAATAATGTCCCAAAGGCTTCATTTTTAACCCTTTATTGCACCTATCCCCAACCGGAAAAAGAAAAACAAGATACAGAAAGTGGTGTAACTTTTGAAGTAAACAACATACAGAGACAAAAAAAACACACTTTTCCATACAACTCTGACCCAAGTTTTTCCTTTTTTTCATGCACCTAGGGTGAAAAAAAAATCACCACCTGTTCTTTTTTAATCATTTAAGTGTTTATTTTAAGATTATACTAACTAGCAGACTGAAATAATGTCCCATGGGGTTTATTTTTAACAGTTTATTACACCTATACCGAATCCAAAGAAATTGAAAATAGCTTAGTTTTTAAAGTAAACAACACAGAGAGACAAATGAACACATTCTTCCATACTATTCTGACACAAGGACTTCAATGGAATGGTTATTTTGACATTTGACAACTTTATTAGTGGACAAAAACAGCAAAAAATGTACATCTGACAACTATATTTTCCTATTTTCATGCGCATAGAGTGATTGTTTTTCACTACCTGTTTTTCCTTAACTATTTAAGTGGCTCTTTTAAAATTATACATAGCAGACTAAAATATAGGCTAATGTCCCCTGGGGGTTATTTTTAACAGTTTATACTATCCTGAACCTGAAGAAATTGAAAATAGCTTTGCTTTTGAAGTAAACACATTTCTATTCAATTCAGACTCAAGGAGTTCAATAAAATGGGTAGGCCTAGCCAACTAATAACATTTCAAACCATAATGACTATTTCTGGGAGGGAGGGGGACAATCAAAAATACAGAAAAGGGCCAAATTCTGTGGGTGACTCAACATCAGCTGCCAACTTTAGCGTCAGTTGGAGCAGTGGGCCTGCACCTTGCGACTGTAAGATGGTTGTCTCCCACTGCTCTCTCTTTTGGAACAATTTCAAGAATAAGAAGATAAAAAGTAAGCATTTGACCCTTTTATTGAGATATTTAGTCATGGGCGAGCCTACATGTAATTTTCCTCTACAGTTTTATCATACAGAAATGGAGTCTGCATGGATTTTTCTTGACTAGCTAGTGATGGTACATAGTTAACTGGTTAGTGCTAACGTTTTCTCTTTTTCAGGCTGATTGAATGGGCCTATACTTACTAACCATGGGAAAAAGGACAAACTGTAACACAGCTTAAGTGCCTCAAAAGAAGATTCGATCCCTTTATCATGTATCATGTCCCAAATCTTCCTGAGTATGGTCATTTAACCACACTTAGCGAATCGCTGCAGCTGCTCTCCACCGACTGCACCGCCTGGCTCTCACCTGATCTAACAGCTGCTGGTTCAGATGTCGACTCAACAAGATGATGTTTTAGATAAACTACTAATTTCTGTTGAATTTTAGAGATTAAGATTGTATTTGTCTGATCTGAAGGTTTATTATGTGAACAGAAAACATGTTGTGTGACTGAGGTGAAGTTTAGTTGTCAGAGACTAAATGCATTCATCATAAACTATACAGAGTCTACTGTACTATATTAATATTGGACGGTTTAATTATTGAAGTATTTAGCAACACAGAGACTGGTGGTCAGTGGGATGTGAGGATTCTTAAAATAACATCAGATGTGAAGCCCTGACTGTATCTGACTGATCCTTAATGAATGTCTTGTATAAAATATGAACCTTATAGTCAAACACAGTGTATTCAGCCTGTGTAGTTGAGGGGACAGGTCAAACTGATATGATGCTGATTTACAGGAGAATTCATATCAAATGGAGGATAAACCATGAACATAACCTACAGATCACCTGTAAAGCATTTTAATAAATTAATCTATCATAATTAGTAAAACAACTGGAGACTGAGAACAAACTGAGTCTTAATGAGCAAATTCTCCTGCTTGGGGACTTCAGTATCCACATTGATGATCCAAACTGCAAAAGTGCAATAGACCTCCTGGAACTGCTCCACTGCCTTCACTTCACCCAGCATGTCAACTTCCCCACCCACTGTCTTGGCCACATCCTGGACCTAGTCTGCTCCGCTGGTCTCACCCTCCACCAACTCTCCAGTACCAACCTCCACATCTTGGATCACCTGGCCATCACTGCGGACTTCAAGACCTCCCCATCATCTCCAAGATGAAGAGCTCCACCTCCGTCCTGGACCCCATACCATCCTCCATCATCAAAGTCTGCCTCCCAACAATCTCCCCACTCATCACTACCATCATTAACTCCTCCCTCAAGTCTGGCTCTGTTCCTAAATCCCTGAAACTGGCTGCTGTCACCCCCATCCTCAAAAAACCTGACCTGGACCCTGACATCATCTCAAACTTCCGTCCCATCTTGAATCTCCGCTTTCTGTCAAAAATTCTGGAACATGTTGTCACTTCCCAAATCAAGACCCACCTCCGCTCTCATGAACTATATGAACCATTTCAATCCGGATTCCGCCCTCAACACAGCATCGAAACTGCTCTCCTCAAAATCACTAATGACCTCCTCCTCTCTGCCGACTCTGGCCACCTCAGCATACTCATCCTCCTTGACCTCACTGCTGCCTTCGACACCATCAACCACACCACTCTGCTATCCTCCCTCAAAATCACTGGCTCTCTCCTGGCTCAAATTATACCTCACCGACAGACATTTCATCCGTGTTAACAACTGCACCTTCTCCACCGTCCCCCTGCTTCAAGGTGTCCCTCAGGGCTCGGTGCTTGGTCCTCTCCTCTTCATCATCTACTTACTCCCCCTTGGTTCTATCATTCGTCGTCATGGTCTCCATTTCCACTGCTACGCTGACGACATCAAAATCTACATCTCCACAAAATCCATCACCCCGGCCACCCGCTCTACCCTCACTAACTGTCTGACTGAACTCCAATCATGGCTGCAAACCAACTTCCTCAAACTGAACTGTGACAAATCTGAATTAATACTCATCGGCCCAAAATCCCTCTCTACACCAACACAAAACTTCACTCCCAGCATCGACAATACCACCCTCTCTCCCTCCCCATTCATCCCCAACCTTGGTATCATCTTCGACAATAACCTCACATTTGAACATCACATCAGCCGCCTCGCCCAAACTGCCTTCTTTCACCTCAGAAATATTGCCCGTCTCCGTCCATTACTCTCCTTCTCTGCTGCTGAAACTCTCATCCATGCTTTCATCACCTCAAGACTCGACTACTGCAAAAGCATCCTCTACGGCTCATCATCCAAAGTCCTCAACAAACTCCAGTACATCCAGAACTCTGCTGCCCGCCTCCTCACCCACACCCGCTCCGGTGAACATATAACCCCGGTCCTGTAAAACCTACACTGGCTCCCTGTCCTGTACAGAATCAACTTCAAGATCCTCCTCCTCACCCACAAAGCCCTCCACAGCCAGGCCCCCTCCTACCTCACGGACATGCTCCACCACCACACTCCCTCCCGCAACCTTCGATCATCCGACAAAAACCTCCTCTCACCTCCACACAGGACCAAGCACCGAACCTGGGGCGACAGAGCCTTCTCCATAGCCGCCCCCTCCCTCTGGAACACCCTCCCTATACACATCCGTGACTGTCCAGATCCACCCACCTTCAAATCACTCCTCAAAACCCACCTTTTCAAATCCGCTTTTAACCTTTAAACATTAGCTTTTTGTTCTCTGTTTCTCATGTACCCCCCCTGTTCTTGTATGTGCTTCTTTTCTTTGTTTTAAATGTAAAGCGTCTTTGAGAGCTGTAAAAGCGCTATAAAAATAAAATGTAATATTATTATTATTGTTATTATTATGATATGGATCAAATCTTCTTTTGAGGCACTTTAGCTGTGTTATGTTTATGTTTATTTTATTTAAGAAGGGACAGTGCACATTAATTAACATGATCACTTAAGTCACGTAAATGTGCCAGATTTAGCCACACAGGCTAATTTTCATCTGATGGTACAGTTACAGTTTGTCCTTTTTCCCATGGTTAGTAAGTATAGGCCTATTCAATCAGCCTGAAAAAGAGAAAACATTAGCACTAGCCAGTTAACTATGTACCATCACTAGCTAGTCAAGAAAATTCATGCAGACTCCATTTCTGTATGATAAAACTGTAGAGGAAAATTACATGTAGGCTCGCCCATGACTAAATATCTCAATGAAAGGGTCAAATGCTTACTTTTTATCTTCTTATTCTTGAAATTGTTCCAAAAGAGAGAGCAGTGGGAGACAACCATCTTACAGTCGCAAGGTGCAGGCCCACTGCTCCAACTGACGCTAAAGTTGGCAGCTGATGTTGAGTCACCCACAGAATTTGGCCCTTTTCTGTATTTTTGATTGTCCCCCTCCCTCCAAGAAATAGTCATTATGGTTTGAAATGTTATTAGTTGGCTAGGCCTACCCATTTTATTGAACTCCTTGAGTCTGAATTGAATAGAAATGTGTTTACTTCAAAAGCAAAGCTATTTTCAATTTCTTCAGGTTCAGGATAGTATAAACTGTTAAAAATAACCCCCAGGGGACATTAGCCTATATTTTAGTCTGCTATGTATAATTTTAAAAGAGCCACTTAAATAGTTAAGGAAAAACAGGTAGTGAAAAACAATCACTCTATGCGCACGAAAATAGGAAAATATAGTTGTCAAATGTACATTTTTTGCTGTTTTTGTCCAGAAATAAAGTTGTCAAATGTCAAAATAACCATTCCATTGAAGTCCTTGTGTCAGAATAGTATGGAAGATTGTGTTCATTTGTCTCTCTGTTAGTGATGGGCATTTTATCCGATGCGCAATCAGTGCATCGATGCAAGGGTCTATGATACATTGCATCGGTTGGAGTGGTGTGCATCGGATATAAACTGGGCTGAAACCACGATGCATCTCCTTGTAAAAGCTTTGCATCGGTAAAATCCGATTTCTTCTTATTATATATATTTTTTAAATGATTATTTTCAGTCAATTCACTTCCATAATTATCTCAATCAGCCGTTTCTCACGAGCGGACACACTCTGATTCACCTCTCACCCATGTCAGCGTGGGTTTTTTCTGGGTACTCCGGCTTCCCCCCACAGTCTGAAGACACCCCAACATGCAGGTTGGGGATAGGTTAATTGGTGACTCTAAATTAGCCGTAGGTGTGAATGTGAGTGTACCCAGCCTGTTGCCCAGTGTCAGCTGGGATAGGATCCAGCCCCCAAGCGACCCTCAAGAGGATAAGCGGTTACGGAAATCAATGAATGTGTGCAGTCCCATAGAGTCTTGCACTGAAATAAAAAAAAAGGAGTGACCTGTCCATGCAGCTTTTACTCTGATTTGTACGCTAAGTAAACTTTCACTCAGGCTCACAGTTAGCTGGCCACAGTAAGTCTGCTCTGTGCTGACACAAAAAAATGCAGTAAATAACTGGGAGGGTTAGAGTCTTATCTCCTTGCGATTGGTACCAGGTCTCAAGAGAATTCCAAAAAGCTATAATGGTCTGGGAGAGAAGCAGTGGGGATCGCCGAGGTGGGAGGTTTGGGCCTGGTTAGGAGGGAAAGTAGTGGGGGAGAGAGGAGATGTGTAAGGGGGATGCTATGTGGGATGTGGAGGAGTGTATGCATGAGGAGAGAGGTGCGGGGCAGTGAGTGTAAAGGAGACCCAGAAGGTGCTGAGGAGGTTACTGGTGGGGAGTTTAGGGGTATGAAGAAGAATGCACTCTCACATTCCTGGTGTGCCCGCCTCATTGTAGCAGGCTAATGAGGCAAGGGAGGGAGCGATGGCAGCCCGGGCTCACAGAGGACAAAACCAGCGAGCACCAGCCGGCACGAAGCTGAGCTCACGGCTGAGGAATTCCAAATGCCGGACATGAGAGGGCATGGCTCGATGCCAGCAGCTTTCTAACAACACGCACACCACACACAAACACACAAACTATGCGCATCAGTGTGAGTGATGCTGGGCTGGTGTGAAAAGTTACATATCAGACAGTTGTGATAGCTGCCGCTGATGGGATGGAGACTTCTTCCTCAACAGAAAACTAGAATGTATTTTATTTTCAGTTTTCTGTGTCTGTCTTGTTTTATATATTCATTTTGTTTTGTAGCCTATCCAGAATTTCATTAGTTTGGGTATGAATGGAAATTTTGAGGATGCGTTTTCTCCCCCCTGAAATTAAATACAATTTAATTTTATGGTCCCTGCTGCTGTTTCTACAACAAATTCATATTCATTTATCAAAAAACAAACACACACCATGTTAGAACACTGATATACTTACTTTAACAACGTGTGTGTATATCATGACTACCACAAATGTTCTGCATTCCTTTGGAGTGTTGTGGTGAAAACAAAATGCTGTTATCTAGTGTAACGCTCAGTTAATCGGGACTTGACAGTTCAAGGTCAAATTTGAACAAATTGGAATTGACCTAGCAGTATCCTCCGAGGTTGAAAAATGAAGCCAAGGCAGAAGTGCGAAAAACTGTCAGCTCATTCTTATTAAATAATATTGCCACTTTGACAGTGGTGTTCACGTCTATATATGACATGTTAGGTGACCTCCTGTGTTTGTTGTCGGCATTCCAGCCCAGCATGTCAAATTACGCCTGTTACATAGGCCTACATTGTGTCTTTTTTAAATACACTTCCATTTTTTACATGTAATGTACACTTTCTGCTAATTAAATGCATACAGCCTTTTTCAAAATAACTATACAATGTAGGTGGTAAAACACCTTGTATTTATGTTAATTTCCTTTTGCAACAAAAGCACATAGTTATGTTTAGAAAAAAAAACATCATGGTTTGGTTCAGGGTTTTTTGGAACCACCCGCCTCCCCTTCCCCTCGCCAAATCGGGACTTTCCAGCTCCTTATATAATGTTGTTAGTGGCATTTTTTGACACTGACGCCATCCAGCAGTGTATTATACCGCCACAACAGGTTATGGCAGAATGTTATGTGCAAAGTGACAGTATTTGATGAATGCTGAATGAGAGCGGGTTGAAACTGCAGTTCCTCTAATGGCCACTTGAGCCTGGCTTCAAGAGTGAGTCAATTCTCCTAAGTACCCATGTTAAAAAGTCCAACCTTACAGCAGAAATAAACAAGTTTACAGCCCAGTACAAAAAACCGTTTTGGTCTCTATAGCTAATTTCTATATTCATGACAGCTGTAAGGGGATTGAATTTTTATATAATTCAAAACATGGCAGACTGATCAACAGTCTGTGAGCAGTCACCACCAGTAACCCAAGAATGCTGCACAGCCAATTTTTTCATTTTTACAGTACCGCAGTAGAATAGAATAGAATAGAATAGAATAGAATAGAATAGAAAGAACTTTATTTATGCCCGAGGGGAAATTCAGCTGTCCAGCAGCTCATAAAGGACAACAAAAAAAATTAAATACGCTAAAATAAGTGCACAAATAGAAAATAAATTGAGCTAAAATAAAATAGTCTGTTACACAGTCCAGCCAGTTGTGGCTAATGTGAAGTGTGTAAGTGTGTGTGTGTGACTAGATTCAGGAGGTGTTAAACAGTCTTATTGCCGTGGGGACAAAGGATCTCCTGAAACGGTCTGTTCTGCAACGCAGTGAGATGAGCCGACTGCTGCAGCTGCTCCTCTGTCGCTCCAGGAGGCTGTGGAGAGGGTGTCTGCTATTGCCCATTATAGCTTTCAGTTTGTTCAATGTGGCCCTCTCCACGACAGTTCTTAGTGTGTCCAGTCTCCTGCCGAGTTCTGAGCCAGCCTTTTTTACCAGCTTGTCCAAATGCTTGGTGTTTTTGTCTGTCAAGCTGCTTCCTCAACACACTGCAGCGTAGAACAGTGCACTGGCCACCAGTGTTGCAAGTTACCGCCAAAAATGGCTTTTTTCAGTAACAAGTAGTGTAAGGCACTACTGTCCCTAAGTGCAGTAATCACATTACAGTAACTAATCAAACACTTAAGTCGTTACTTGCGTTACATAAATTAATCACTAGATCTTCCCCTTACTTAAGAGTTAGTGACGACAGGCTTCAGACGGTTGCCAACGGGTCATCCTCCATGTCCAGCCGGTCAGTGGATTACACAGATGTAGGGACGAGCCAGAGGATGGGAGAGTTTCTGCCGCAAACAAGCACCGAGACCTGGGGAGACATGGGAGCAGCTTCATGTGTTTACAGCAGATAGCAGGAGCAAGGACAGGCGTCTCACTCCGCTACTCTGTGCTTCAACGGAGCACGCACTTTCAGTTTATAATTGTAACGTCCGTTGTCCTACTAAGTATTGATAATACACTTAGTATTTTACAAATTTGAGGGTTTTTTTATTTGATGAACGTGGTGCTGATATGCAAAAATGAACTAAATGACTGTGGGGCAGGGGGCAAGTAATTTAATCATAATACCTTTACAGACGGTAACCAACCCCCGCCTGGCATAACAACTCTGGCGGAAACCCTGCAAATACTTAAAGGATAACTTTGGTATTTTTCAACCTGGGCCCTATTTCCCCATATGAATGTGTGCGTATGATTCATAGGTACAACTTGTTCTAAAATTGGTTCAGTATTGAGGGAGGCGGATGCAGCCGGCAACCGCGAGGTTGATATGGGGGCAAATGCGTCTCGTATAAGTTTGCACATTAAAAGTGCTTTTTTTCGCCACTGACCGGTTCAGATCGCCAGTGCTATCTCTGTAAATAGCATACTAAGCGAATCCCTGACCCCTGTCCCGAGAGCTTCTTGCCGGAAGAAAACAGGATACGATATATACGAGGGCAAAATATGCAACAGTAAGTGTGCGTAGGTATCAGTATTACATGCATAAAGACATATTAGTTATACTTACGTCATGGATAGTTGACCATTTGGTCCCTGTGGTTTTGGCCGCCTCCTTCAATTTATTTTGGGCACATGAAAAAAGGTATCCAGCACTGCCCTGTTGATCAGAGGGGTGAAATCCTCTAATGTAGTTACACAGCCTTTGGTAATTTCTGTATCATCCCAGGACACATCGAGACCATGAATATTGGGCAACAGGTCCCACTCGTTGCAACACAGACATTCTTCCTCTGTGGGCATGGAGTCACAGCAAGGAGCACCACCAGTCCTCAGAGATTCGCGTGTATGCAGCCGCTGCTTCACCCTCGTCTGCTCGTTGGCCCTCTCTCTCTATCCTCGTCTGCTCTTCAGTTTGTAGGAGCTCCTCATCCGTGTACTCGGGCTCAAATAAGTACGGGCAGCCATCGTAATAAAAGGGCTCATCTTCATTCTTGAAATCGGGTAAATATGCAGCCATGATACCGATGCAGTAAAACTCTCAACTGTACTTCGGGACAATCTGCACCACTCTGTTTTCTTCTGGCAATAAGCAAAGCTCTCGCGAGATGACACACAGCCGGGAGGAGGTGAAGGGTCAGGGAAATGCTTAGTATGCTATTTACAGAGATAGCACTGCCGATCTGAACCAGTCAGTGGTGAAAAAAAGCACTTTAAATGCACAAACTTATATGGGAGGCATTTGCCCCCGTACTCGTTTCGCGGCTGCCGGCTGCATCTGCCTCCCTCAATACTGAACCAATTTTAGAACGAGTTGTACCTATGAATCATACGCACACATACGCATGGGGAAATAGGGCCCAGGTTGAAAAATACTGAAGTTATCCTTTAAGGAGAGAAAGAGGGAAGTCTGCTTAGGGGCCTACCTTGTGAACCAGCTGTGCAATGAACAAGAAGCTCTGGCCTGACACCTCATGCAACAGCCTAATAGCATTTTGGATTTCAGTCATCGCTACAATTACACTGATGGGAGAAAACATGTGCTTTTATACAAGTGAGGGTGCACAATGAATGAAGTGTGTGTGTGTGTGTGGGGGGGGGGGGGGGGGGGGGGTCCTCTGGTGCCCCCTCGTGAAGCAGACTCTGGGTATATCCATCTAGTTAACTATACCTACCTTAAAATTGTTACACATATGTAAGGTTTAATACTATATCGTTAACTGGCAAATTACGTGACAATGCATTTCAGGCAATTTTACAGAGTAACTAGTAATGTAACAAGTATTGTAACTAATTACTTCTCCAGGGAGTAATCAAGTAAAGTAAGGGATTACTTTTTTCCCTAAGTAATGTGTAATGTGTAATACATTACTTTTTGAGTAATGACTCCCAACACTGCTGGCCACCACTCTGTGATAGAACATAGTCAACATTACCACACACACATCAAAGGACCTCAGTGTCTGCAGGAAGAACAGGCAGCTCTGCCCCCACCTGTAGAGGGCGTCAGTATTAGAGGACCAGTCCAGCTTATCATCCAAGAGGATCCCCAGATATTTGTAGGTGTGGACCACCTCAATGTCCTCCCCCTGTATGGAGACTGGTTGATGGGGTGACCTCTTTCTTCTGAAATACACCACCATCACCTTGGTTTTGGCTGTGTTCAGGTGGAGACAGCACTTACTGCACCAGTCCCTGAAGGCATCAACAAGGTCACCTGTACTCCCACTCCCGATCTCTCCTGATACAAGCCACAATAGCTGTATCGTCAGAGTATTTTTCTATGTGGCAGGCCTACGAATTGTACTTAAAGTCTGCTATGTGGAGTGTGAACAGGAACTCTGCTAAAACAGTTCCCTGTGGAGCACCAGTGTTGCTCCTGCACATCCCAGAGACACAGCTTCCAAGCCTGACATACTGAGGCCGTTCTATCAGGTAGTCTGTTATCCAGGAGGTCAGGAAGCGACATACTCCCATCCCCTCCAACCCGTCTCTCAGTATGGGGGGCTGGATAGTATTAAACACACTTGAAAAGTCAAGGAAAAGGATCCTCACACAACTTCCCGTCTCCTCAAAGTAGGTGTAGGCCTGATGCAGCATGTAAAGAACTGCATCTTCCACTCCCATGTGCTCCTGATAGGCAAACCGAAGGGGGTCCACAGCATCAGTGACCCTTGACTTCAGGAAACAAAGGATCAGGCGCTCCAGGGTCTTCATAATGTGTGATGTTAAGGCCACCGGTCAGTTGTCATTTAAATCGGTCGGGCGCCCCACTTTGGGCAATGGGACTTTGCCGGTTCGAAGACTCCTGTTAAACAGCCACTGAAGGAGCTCCGCTAGCTGGGCTGCACAGTCTTTCGGGAGCCTTGGACACACTGAATCCAGGACCGCAGCTTTCCCTGTACACAGTCTCCTGAGCTCCGCCCTCCCCTCGTCTGCTGTTAAGGACAGTGGTAGTTGGCTGTGGGTGGTAGATGTTGTAGCTGTAGCTGTAGCTGCAGTAGTGGGGAGGGGCTACTTCCAGATGACAGTGGAGCAGAAGCAGCAGCAGCAGGTGACAATGTGGAAGGGGGGGTGGATGCAGGAGTAGGGTGAACTCTAGGGCTGGATATCAGTACTCGATACCTTTCAGGTATCGACCGAAACAACGCGATACTACGTGGTATTTGGTTGTTTCGATACCTGCAATCGGTTCTTTTTGTACCCAGATCTAGAAAAAAAATGACTGTTCCTATGGTTTTGCTCGCAGCCAATCACCGCAAGTGTTCCTTGATTCAGTGCGCCGTGTGATTGGTCCACCACCGCAACAACAACAGCTTGTATGGCGGTGAAGTGGGTTGAAGCTGTGTGCACTGCATCTGTGGCGGAGTTGGCTGGTCAGTGTTCCGAGATGCCAGCAAAACGCTCAAAAGTATGGCTCTACTACACGCCTGTGGCGCCTGGTACAAATAAATGCATAAAATGCGGTAAGATTTTGGGGGAAACCAGGAATATGAGTAACATGATAAAGAACCTCATCAAACACAGAGAAAACTTCAGGATGGAGAACTGCACAGTGTTTACGAAGTCGGCTTCTTCAACACCAGCGTCGTCGTCTTCTCAACAGGACACGGCGTAACTGTCGATAACTTCAGGTAATATATAAATGGTTACTAGGCTAACAGTGCTCATCCTTTGTGTGTTAAAACATTATTGTTAAGTAAATCTAAAACCTGCAGTAACTAATTTATTTTATTTATTTATTTTTTGGCCACTTAGGGACAGCGGAAACAACCTATGAACACAAATTGACATATATGCAACTTTGTAGTTGGTATGATAAACTCATCAAACAGTTGCTAATTTAAAGATCCAGCAGACACAGAGAAACATGATCATTAATTTCTACTCATGTTTGTGTCAATTTGGTGAAGCAAAGTCCAATAGTGATCCGTTTTTAACTCTGTTTTGGTCACCACCAACTCCTCAGGGAAATATCTGACTCTCTTGCAGATGAATGCTCCACTATATTCACCAGCTAGTTGTTAACTGTGTCTTTCTGTGGTTGACTTTTTTTTAACTTTATGTGCATACCGGTACGCCTTTTACAGTGACATCATGTTATGGGATGCACTTATGTCACTTTACAGGGACTGAAAACATAATCTTTTTCTAAACCTTACAGGTAGATTTGGTGCCTTAAACAGTACGTGCTGCCACCATGTAACTGAACAAATTACGTGCCACCACTATGTAATATGGTGTTAAATGGATTTTCAACCAGATCTGTGTCACCTGGTGGGCAGTATGAATGGTGTTAAGGCGCCCCCATGCTGCCAGCTGCTGAAGCTCCCCCATCTGCCGACCAAAATCCACCAGATGCTGTGCAATGGACATCAATGATGCAAAATGATGTGTTCGTTTATCACATTTAACAACAACAAAGTCCTGGCTGGAAATGAAACTGGAGAAACTATTGTATGTTATTTTTTTTCCTTTTTCTAAAAAAGCCTTTAATTGATAGGACGGACAAGCATGAAAGGGGGGGAGAGAGGGGGAATGACACGCAGCAAGGGGCCACAGGCTGGAGTCGAACCCGAGCCGCTGCGGCAACAGCCTTGTTCATGGGGGGCCTGCTCTACAACTAAGCCACTGACGCCCCTATTGTATGTTACTTAACTACAAGGCCACCAAATGCTCTAAGACTTGTGCAAATGTGAATGAGAACCACGTTTTTACAATATAGTACAGTATAGCAGTACATTTTCATGATGCATAAAATCCATATGCTACTAATAAAACTTCTATTACTTCTCAGTAGTAACGGAGTGATGCCCACGAGTACTGAAAACCATGGACACAACAAAGGTCATACTTACTCTTACATCAGTATGGTTAATTGTAACTATTTAACTATTAAATGAACATAATAATTAGATTGTCATATTGTCAAATGTATTCTATTATATTTAAGAAATACAGGTAAACACAATATTACACTGGCAACATAAAGAAGTAGACTTGGAGTTCTCTTTTTTGTTGTTGTTTTTATTCCAGATATCCAGATCAATCTCAAAAGTAGAAAAAAAAACAAAGAAAAAAAATAGAAAAACAGTCAAATAATTTAATTGTTTGGTCTATAAAATGTAAGAAAAAAATGGTATAAAATGTCAACCACTGTTCCACAAATCACAAGATCCCAAGATGCAGCCTAAAATGTCTTGTTTTGTCCCAAACAAATATCATTAAACATTGCTGTTAAATGTAGAAGTATATGATCTTAAACAGATATTTCTCATCAACATACTATGGAAATGAAGTGTGTTTTCCATATGGTTTTTCAGGTGCCTCTAAATCGCACTCTCAATTTTGGTTTAAAATCTGGGGCAGAGAGGACACCCAAACTCGGGTGGTGAAAGGGTTGTCTGCCCCAGACTGGCTTCATCACTCAAAATAGAGGGGTGCATCTGAAAAAAGGAGAAAACAATCAACACTGATAGCTGGAAAACATACTGAACATCAACCATATTTTACCGATCTAAAGGACTCATGGTGGAGGAGGCACTGCAGCTATTTATGTATCCACATGTGTATGTGTATTAAGTGCTCTGATGCATTACTAAAACATAATACAAATGTATGTTTTGCAGACACCCGGGGCTATGTATACATTATTTATCTGACCCAGTTAATCCTTGGGGGTTGCTCATGTCGTATATGACATGAGACGACTCGTTACTATTTTTAGAATATCTCCGGAAAACAGAGATGTATAGAACTTGATTGAGCAGTACAGGGTTGAGGTTATACAAGCATTAATACACAAGGTGAACCAAAAATTGGAAAAAATGGCTTGTGTGCAGTGAGTGTTGACTTGTTTCCTTACCATTCTTTCTCTTTGTCGTGCGTCTATTGTTTGAATTCTTCTCTTCGTCTTCTCCGTTGTCTTCTTCCTCTTCTTTGGTGAATAATACACTGACCAACCCTCTCGAGTGATGCTGAGTTTAGCCTCACACAACTTTTCATAATCAAGGAGAGGCTGGGTTTCATCTTTTCAAATGAAATGAAACTTCAATTGGAGAAACTGATGGGTATTAAATTATCCAGAATCCAAAGCAAACAGTTTTTCTGTCTCCCGGTAGTCTTTTTTTACCTGGAAAGTAAGTGTTTCAATTTAAATTACTTGTTAAAAATATCAGCACAAAATATCGGCGCTGGTGTCAGCCATCAGATACTAAGCATTTGTACATTCTGCAGTGTCAAAAGCCAGTGCACAGTCTTGGACACAGTAACTGTGATCAGCAGTCTATGATTGTCCAACATTAACATCAAAGTGGATGAAGTACATCCTTCCTACTTTTATAGCTGACAAACAGACCAACGACAAGAGAAACAAAGTCACTCCCATTCAGGAAGCTCTGTGACACATCCTTTTCTTCCTCTCTCCCTCCCTCCCTCCGTCTGTCTGTCATCTTCTCACTGCTCTGGGATCCAGCTGGCCTGGTGAGGTGCATCATCCAGGCCTCATGGAGGTAATGGAGGGTGAAATCTATGAGAAGCTCAAGGATCAAACCACTCCGTAAGCACTAAAGCTAACATGACATTCCTTTGACCAGCTGCAGGAATTAGGATGGCTGCTGGCACTCATGCATGTAGGCACACTCACTGTGTTTGTCAGGGCTAATCTGACTGTGAGTGCAAACACAGCTGACATAACTACCCCACTTTGCTCCAGCCACTTATAATACAAGAATACAGCCGAGCAGCTGGACAGATGTGTTCAAAATCAAACATCTTCTTATAATGGATCCACTTTTTAAAAATGATTGTGGCATAAATAAGTTTTGACGTACTTTACTTAAGTATTTCATTTTATGTTATTTTCAGAGAGGTGGCCAGATGAAACTCTGAAAATCTTGGAGTGGCACACCAAAAACAAAAGACATAACTTAATTTCAGTTATTCCATTATGCTGTTGAGGTGTATTAGATTATTGCATACTGCTAAACTTTGGTTTCTTCTTTTAAAGTTAATATTACTAATTATCTGATGTGCATACACTAATACCAGTACAGTTAACATTTCGAGTGCCAAAACAATCCTGTTTTAATGTGTAATGGATTGTATATGGGATAGGTGCCAGGCAATTTGTTGTTCTACAGATAAGCCTGTTGTTCTTTTCCTTAAAAAGACACATATACAGCTTTAATTTGAACACTGCGCTGTGTTTTTTTGCTTTTAGCTCTATTTTGGTCTCCACTAACTCCTGTCCAGCTACTAAATGATCCACTATGTCCACCCGCTAGTCTAACTGTGAGAGTGAACCAGTAGCACAGTTTAGACCCCTCTGATATGTGGTTGAGTCACAGTGATGTTCTGGAGATGACAGTGCTAGTGAACAAATGCATCTGTCCAGGGGCATAGCCATCATTTCAGAAGTGAGGGGGATGAATTGTTCAGAGGTCTATTGAGTGATTTATCATCTTTTCACATTCAACCAGAACCACATAACCACAAACAGCCACAGTACAGCACCAGGTGACCGACTTTAGTTCTTTAAAATTATATACTATCAAAATCTAAAGTTTTAGCTGCCAAACTCTTGTTGAGTTGACACAGAATGACCCTCGAGCATCTACGTACAGGGTGAGTAGCCAGATAATTAAGTGCCAAATCACAACTCTGAACACGAAAAGTTCAGTAAAACACCATTCCTGTTAGCAAGTTATTAGCACACAAAATGGAATGGAAGTGACACGGTAACAGGGTAATAAGCCACATAATTTAATTTAATGGCATGATGACACTATCAACACATGCTCATTCTTAATTAATTTAATTTTAATTTATTTTATTTTGTCAAGAGGGACAGTGTACATTAATGAACATTTTCATAAAAAATAAAAAACATAAATGCACCCAATTACAGCCAAAGGCTGATTTCCATTGCCAGTCCCCCTGCCAGATGGTACAGGCGACAGTTCCTAAAAATAGTGTAAACACTAAACATATTAAAAGCATAGCAATCACAGTTAATAAGAGCATAACAATCTCAACCTCAAGGTTAAGTAAGTACACATTATAAAACATACGTCATATACAATAATACATCACAACAAATTGCAGAAACCCTCAGATACTTCGTATAACATATTGCACATCCTATGCTGCACCCAGTGCACTGCACACATGCGGCATCTATTACAGTATACAAATAACGCATCAGAGGTCATCAAGTGCTTCATATAATATTGCACACAGTATATTGCACCCGAGAAACACCATCACAACACTATTACAACACATAAATACAGCACATAAACCAGTCAGTCACATAATATACAAGCTACCTCACATGATACTGAGCCATTTAGCGTTTTGAAAATTACACAGGCTCTTTTAAAGTTGACAAAGTTTTCTGAACTTAGGAATCCATATTTCTCAACGATGTTGCAGTAATGATAAGATTGCGGTTTCTTAGCAAAAACTTATAGCGATCTTTTATATAATGATTCTAAGGGCTTGAGTGTGGAAGCACATGTGAGGGACCAGCTGGTCAGAAAGTATTCAATGTGACTGAAAATCATAGAATGCAGAAATGTCCTGGCTGCGTTCGTAGTCAGGTATGGGGTGCCGTTTGTAAACTGGCTCAAGCTGAAAATAACATCAACATTTTGCCACATTTAGCTTCAAACAATGTTTAAAAAAGTGTTGTGAATTTTTTAATGTCACCCTTTTCCACATTTACAGCAATATTTGTTAACTTAGAAATATATTAAATAGTTAAATCTAAATATTAAATGTGGCACCTAAATGTTAAATCTAAATATTAAATGTGACACCTAAATGTTAAATCTAAATATTAAATCTAAATCTAAATACTAAATCTAAATGCTAAATGCTAAATGCTAAATATAAATATAAATGTTAAATGTTAAATCTAAATGTTCTGGGTGAAACTAAATATTTAGCTAATATGCAAATTCACACTGCCGGTTACCGGAAGTACCAAAATAAAAGCTCGAGATGGTCAGACTGTGTTTATAGAATCAAATAACGAATTAAAACCAACTTATCGGGGGAAATGGACACTTGAACATACATAAGCGTGATAATAACTACTTAAAATAACAAGAAACGTGTATGGAGAAATTTTATTTGATGTGTACTTTGAGTTGTTAGTGTCCCTTTGGAGGGAATCACCTCGTTGTTTACAAATACTTCCGGGTAGAAAACCAGCGGAGTTTAGCTACATATATATATGCATATCTCACATTTTTCACGTCACTATATCACCGTTTAGACTAATCTGGTGTTTGTAAAGTCTACAAACACTATGACTGAACAAACATTACTATCACGTTCTGAAATTAATAACATGGTTATCGTAGATTAGTGGGGCTAATCGTTAGCTGTTAGCCCCATTAGCGGAGTCTGTAATGACTCATTAACTCTAAACGGTCCGTGAAAAAAATATTTTTTTCCAGCGGATGTCTAGTTACAACATGATTGAGCTAACTGGAGTAGTTTCATGTCATATCCGACAACAGATGACGTCCTGATGTTAGCTTTGCTGCTGCTGCAGCCACTGATGCTTTCTAGACATCGTGATTTCCCAAAACTGAATAAATACCACACATCGCAACACAAAACTGCTTTGCTAGCTCAATCATGTTGTAACTAAGACATTTATATTTATATTAAACATTTAGATTTAACATTTACATTTAGATTTAATATTTATTAAATTATTATTATTATTTATTAAAATTCACAACACTTTTTTAAACATTGTTTGAAGCTAAATGTGGCAAAAAGTTGATGTTATTTTCAGCATGAGACACTTTACAAACGGCACCCCATAGTCAGGCTGTGCCTTATATGCTTAAAATTAGAGAGATTAAACTTGATGGAGTTCATCACCTTTTTGACCTGGCTCTTAAAGGTCAAGGTGGAATCAAGGACGACTCCAAGATATTTAAAATCAGATACTAGCTCTAGCTAATAATCATTCAAGATGACGCCCGAGTGTGTTAAGTTTTGGGAGCGTTTAGTGAACATCATACAGACAGTCTTTTAGTATTCAACAGGAGGCATGATTTAGTAAGCCAAGCCTGGACGTCAGATAAGGTGGATGACAGAATACCTGAGGCTTCTTGGATGTTATTAGCCGGAGTAAAAATGACTGCGTCATCCGCGTACATCTGGGTATGGACTGTCGAGCAGGAATTTGGTAAGGTGTTAATATATAAAGAAAATAAAATTGGTCAAAGGACTTTAGATCAAGAAAAACCGCACCAACACAAGCACTCTTATCTAACATGCATTTGATTTTTTCGATAAGGACGCACAAGGCAGTCTCAGTGGAGTGGTGAGTGCGGAAACCAAACGGCATAGAATGTAAAAGAGGATGATCACTGTTAAGATGCTCTACAAGAAGTTGGGCAACCCATTTCTCAGCTATTTTAGACACAACTGGCAGAATGGAAATTGGCCTGTAGTTAGACATGTCAGATTTTGAACCAGATTTAAACACAGGGGTAACTGATGCAACTTTCCAAGCTCCAGGAACCACAGCATGTTTTAAGGAAAGATTGACCAAATGGGTAACAGGTTGGACCAAGGAGTCCTTGTGTTCTTTAAAAAAAAAATGAACTTAGCCCAGAGACATCCTTGGACCTAGAGCTACTCATACTAGTGATAATTTCATCCACCTCTGATTCAGTCATATCTATGAGATTGAAGATTGGTCTTCCATACAGGTAGGCCTACGTGTGGTTCTGAAATGAAAATTAAATACATGCTATCTATAACTAGGTTGTAAATAAACCATAAACATCAAACATCAAATGAATAGTATTAAATACATCTGCATCAATAATAATTGATAGTGTGGCAGAAATGAAAATGAAAAATAAAGCGTTGCTACTAAAATAAAGCGTTGCTACTAAGCAAACCAATCACAGCCGTGCCGGTCTGCGCTGGGTCTGCGTCGCCTCGACGCGTAGTTAAATTTTTGGGGAGGTGCACGTCAGGCTACGCCGGGGGCTACGGCGAGCCTTCTGCGTAGCCCCGTACCCTACAACGTAGCGACGTCGTCGATTCAACGCACGACCATAAATCAGGCTTTAGTAGCAACGCATTTCCGGTTCCGTATTTCCACCGCCATCCCCGCCATCTTTAAACATCTTCTATTGCCATGTAGATGTTGTTAAGGCTCATTATATATATGCCATTATGCACAACGTTCAATATGGATACGGCCGGAGCCGTCTGTCCGTGCTCCGCGTTCATTTCTCTGTGACCGGAAAAGCCGGAAGCTAAACAAAGAATCAACTAGAGACGACGATAACCACTCAGGAAAGGAACGAAGCCTCCTACTGCTCTGGCGGTGAATTGCACCGCGACGAAACGGAGTGACGGAGAAGTTTGAAGGGTTCACGACGGCGTCACGGCAACCACGTAGCGACGTTGTCGATTCATCGCACGACCATAATTCAGGCTTAAGACCTCCTTGAGTAGCCTAGTTAGGATGGGGTCTAAGAGACATGTTGATGATTTAAATCAGGGATGGGCAACTTTGACGACAGAGAGGGCCGCAAATATTTTATCCTCACTACCAAAGGGCCACATTTTGACCGTGCACTTCCAACAGCAAGATATAGGAAAATTATACCTACAAATTTAATGAAAAGAACTATATATAATTAAGTAATTAACTTTATTATACCAACATGCGTGCATTTTATGTGTTTCAAATTCAAATGCATTTAGTAATGCTTCTACTACTTAATGAACTTACAGAAATACAGAAACATTATACCCACATTCCTGGGTGATAAACCACTTTTTTTCCGTACAATGGGTTCTCAAAATCAAAATGAAGTGCAACAACAAAATCAAAATAAAATGCAACAACTAACATTCATGTTTGCAGTGCATTTCTACTCCCACTCCATGGCATGTTTCAAACAAGCATGCACTTTATATTTTTCATATACCTCACCCACAGGTGAATCAGTATAAAGTTCTGTCTTAATGAGATACTTGTGGCCTCTCCTGCTGTCGCACAATGAACTGAATGTCAATGTCAATGTTTGTGCATCCAATCTGCATGAGCTGGAACAGAGGTTCATCTGTCAGCATGCTTCTCTCTTTTGACTTGATGTGCTTCATTGTGGAGAAGCTGCTCTTGCAAATGTAAGTGCTCCCAAACATGCTGGCCATTAAAAGTGCAAAATCTCTGAGGAGTGGAAAGCGGGACTCAGATAGAAGTCTCCAAAATGAAATTCCCCTCTCATTGCACTTTGCTTGAAAAAAGGGGTCTGACTGAAGCTCGCACAGTTCAAGCTGCAACTCTGGGGGTTGCCTGCTGATAGCAGCAGAGAGGGGGTCCATGAACAACGCTATTCGTGGCTGCATGGCGTGGAAATCTTGGAAGCGGTCCTTAAACTGCTGCTGCAGTGTTTCGATGTCGGCTCTGTACTTGAGAAATGTTTTCTCACATTCGGGGATATCTTTGCGCATCTCTTCACAGGCATGGAAATGTGTCAAATTTGGACGACCAGATGAAAAGCCTTCTTTGAACAGGTCTAGTTTACGCTGAAATGCATTCATATGCGCGTAAAGATCCGACACAGTTTGGCCTCTCCCCTGCAACTGCACGTTCAGGTGATTAAGATGTGAGGTGAAGTCAGTGAGGAAGGCCATGTTGCAGAGAAAATCTGTATCCCTGAGTTTTCTGCAGTAAGCACTTGTATCACATCGAATGCTGTCCTCCAAAAACACTGGTAACTTTTGTCACTACTTCCATAACATGGCTAAAGTTCAGTGTCTTGGCACATAGGGCCTCCTGTAAAATCAAAATGAAATAGGATTTAGCGGCTAAATTCTGAAATTAGCCCATAAAAAACCTCACAAAGAATACCCACATTCATAACTATATCAATAGTTAGCTGGCGATAATGTTACCCACCTGATGTATGATGCAGTGCAGTATTGGACAGTCCAAGCCGCTCTGTTGGAGGAGTCCGGCGAATCCAGTGCGTCTCCCCTGCATCGCTGGTGCGCCATCGGTAACAACAGCTGACAGCTTGTCGAAGCCACCGTACTCACTGGCAACACTGTTAACAGCGTTGAAAATATCCGTGCCCTTGGTAGTGTCATGCAAAGACACCAATTTTAGTAACTCCTCGTGCACTTCAAATGAATTGTCAATAGCTCTGGTAAAAATGAGGAGCTGGCTTACATCCATCACATCTGTACTCTCATCCAGTGCTAAGGAGAAGTACTTGCAGTCGTGCATAACTTGTTTTAGCTTCCCATCTACATGATTTTGAATGTCAAAAATTCTCCGCGCCACTGTGCAACAGGACAGAGAAACAGTTTCAAAGTTTTTAGCCATGTTATCGTCTCCAAAAGCTTTAGCCATCTCCATGGCACATTGCTTCACCATTTCTCCATCTGACATGGGTTTCTTTGCTTTAGCAAGCTCAAGTGAAACAGCATAGGACGCCTTGAGAGAGGACTCCTGTGTGGTTGTGGCTCTAGTAAAAAAGTTCTGTTGTCGGTGAATTTTTCCTTTCAGGTCAGCTACAACGGCGGCTCTGGCAGCTCCGGTGTACTTGTCATACTTGTCTTTGTGCATGGTGTTGTAGTGGCGACTCAAGTTGAAATCCTTCATGGCTGATTTTGTTTCCAGCAGAGGTGAAAGTAGTTTTAAATTCTTGCCTGTACTATTACCAAAACCTTCCTCTCTCTCTCACTTCATTTATTCAAAATGTCTGTAGATGATATCTGACAGATATTTAAATCATACTGAAAGTGTTTCAGCCAACCACAAGAATGTGTGGAATTTCGTTGATGTGGTGGTAAACATCCCAGTGCAATAAATCAAACGCAGTGATCCCCATAGCAACTGCTGTGTTTCGGAAGTAGACACGCATGCGCACTTACATACTGCTGAGTGAAATCTCCAGTCGTTAGCTGAGAAGCAGTCTCTTTTTCAAGCTATTCAGTTTGTTGAAATTGAACAAAATAGCACGAAACACAACTGTTTATTCTCCCACTGATTTTAATTGGGACACTTTTCAACGAACGTAAAGACATTACACTTGTGGTACACGTTTCAAAGGCTAGGTGGAGAGGAGACCACTGTGCTCTCTCCGAGGTAGGGCTGTACCCAAATATTCGGATATTCGAATATTCGTTTCTATGGGTAGGTATTCGTTATGAAAATTTGGTATTTGATATTCGTTTTTTTATTTACTTTTTTTTTTTTACATATTTTTTGGTGCTAAGTGTAGTCTTTTTGTTGTTGGCATTGTTAAAAATGTATCGCCTACAAACGGAGCTTGGGCGCACGGCAGCTTGAGCGCATCCGAGGCTGGATCAATGACAGGTTTTACCACTTTATCACTATTCCCTCTAACTTGTAGCTGTTTTTTCGTTATCTTTTGAATATAATATGAATTATGGAACCGTTTTTGTCAACGTTTGTTTCCCCTGTTTTGTACAACAAATTATTGTTTAAAGTTTCATTAAGTTTTTTTTGGAGTGCGTGACACAAGTGTGTTTTGAAAATGACCGCGGACTGTCACCTGCTCAACACATCAGTACCTTTGGATGCCATGACAGTAATAGATTAGATTTATAGATTTTAATAATATTATTAAAATTTCATTTACAGAGCAATTTAACAGACGATCACTGCTGCCCGACCCACAGGTCCATTTGCGGTTCCTGTTGGTTACGGGTCAAGCCGCGCATCACTACTCAGCTCAGTCTATAAAGGCTGCCCACAACAGTATATAATATAGACATTATATTCTATTCAGGCCGGCAGAACCAGCAGCGCATCGGCTTTACAGTGCAGGGCACTGCTGATTAACCATTTTATTGCAGCACAGAGTGTCTGCCAGCAACCAATTACTTGCAGAGGCTTCCTACAACTTGTTTCAACGGTTCTGATTTAATCAGAAGACAAATTAAACAGGATGACTAGCCAATGTGAAAATCAAAAGAAAGCATAGAATAATGTACTGAAGGAGATTGTTGTGCCATCACATTTTTTTGTGGTTTGAGAGCAAAGTACCGGTCGCCGCTGTGCAAAACTCCGCAATACAATTAGGTCCGAAAAACCCCGGAGGAGTACTTCGCATGGAGATTTTGAAAGGAGCCGAGAGAAGCAGGGAGAGGAGCAGGGCAAGAGCCGGCTAAAGGCTCCGTCCGGCATGAACTAAAACACAGTATGGACAGTTCAGAAACAATTCGGAATGAGTTGAAAGGAATTTTAAACAGACAAAAGTAGTTTCCAAGACTGCATATTGCTAGCGGATCTATTTTCTGACCCAGAGTGCGGGCGTGACTGGTTCTGAATGAGGGCTTTATAGCAGGCAGCCGCTCTTCCATCTTCCTGGTACTGCGTACCGTCGCTGAATCTTTTAGTGGTACGCAGTACTGGACCGTACCTGCTTACTTTCACCCCTGGTTTCCAGGCACACTAAACACATAGGTTTGGCTTTGAATTCTGTGAAAAGATAATCTGTTTCCCATCGTGTCTGAAAGGCACGGTTCTCCTGCTCCAATTTTCTTTTTTGGCCGCTCATTTCTCTTGTCCTCCTCGCCGGCTGTAATTTAGGAGGCCGTTGGGAAATTTGGTGAGAGCGCCCTCTCTCGGTGGGGAGTGTCATTACAATTGGCTTCTGGTTCAGATGTAGCCAAACAGTCTGCCTACTGTTGACGTCTGTGAAACCAACAATGTTTTGATATTTGGAAATTGACTCAAGGGCCGCAGTGAATGAGGACGGGGGCCCGCGGGCCGCCAGTTGCCCATGTCTGATTTAAATGAAAAAATCACTGCGATCAATTCTTGAAGAGAAATTGGGGAGAAGAAATCTAAATATATATTAGGTCTTACAGCCGTGTTTGAGGTTAGATAGATACTATCTGAGAACAGGAGGTCATGAATTTTGCCTCTAATAGTTCAAATTTTGTCATTAAAAAAGCTCATAAAATCATTACTGTTAAGGGCTAAAGGAATACAAGGCTCAATACAGCTTTGACTCTCAGTCAGCCTGGCTACAGTGCTGAAAAAACTCACAAGACTTTTCACTGCAGCTTTTAGATTCATTCTCACATAAAAACAATCCTGACCCAAACAATTTCACAGACTCACATACTATATAACAGCAGAATTTTGTGTACAACAATTTTATTGACATACAAATGTTTAACATTACGAATATGAATGGTTAAAATTATGCACACATCTTTTTGAAAGTTGTCTTACACCATATTTAACATAGGTAACAATAACCTTAGTGTTCTTGTTAACTAGCTTAACTTGATATATTAGCATCTATTAAGTAGTCATTATTTAGCTAACATTATCTACATGCAACAGCATTAGTTAGTGAGTTCAAAAAAGTGTGACTGAGAAATCTCATTCTCACATGCAACGAATACATAAATAGCCACAAACAAACAGGTTAACACAAGTACTCCCACAGGGCTACACTAACAATGTATGCACACACTCATACCACTAGCATGAATGATCCCAAAGTATGTTTACACACCACACACAATTACTCAGACAGCACTTAGTGCACGTTTTGGAGCTGTGCAGTCGAAGCTTGACTCCTGATTACTTTAAAGCTCACTCTCTAAAGCTTGTTATTAATGATTCCTAACTGTTCCAGTGGCAGGAAACACCCAGGAAAACCTCCACACCCCTGATCTTATCTCTCTTATTTTTTTCCCTGGACTTCCCATCAGCAGCCAGTGGAGCTTGTATCACCTCCCTAAAAGCACAATAGTAGCTAGATGATTACAAAGTCTTTTTAGAAGAATAGTTTGTTGTTGTTGCGTTTTGCATTTAGAGAAGGATCTAGATTAAATCAACCCGTCAGTCAAGGGAGCTTTGGAGTTAAGTGAATGGAGGCATAGTAAAAAGTGCCCTGAAAACAATTCCTGGGACGTTTGTGAATTTCTGTCACCATAGCTACAAGCGATTGGGTCAACTCGATGGTTTCTGTAGGGCAACAAGCTGGCCAAACTGCCTGACTTTAATCCAAAAGTCAAACAGTATGCCAGCTGGAGCAATTTGCCCATTTCTGGGGTAAATTAAACTGTCATTTTGGGCTAATGGAGAAGGAATTAATTAATATTTACAATTTCAAACTCCCAGCACCAGAAAAGACACAACTAGGATGGGTTTATTTAAGTTTCTGCTACTTATACATATGTGATGTTTTAAAATAAGGAAACTAAACCATTTGAATTTTGTACTGTCATGTAACCAATCTTTATTGTACTGTAGAAGCAGATAAACATTTATGCTGATACATAAATGTCTTATAGAAAAAAGACAGAAATATATTAAATTAAATAATGATTTAGTTCCACCAATGCTCTCTTTCATTCTTTACAGATAAAAAAACAGAAATTAATAATTTAAAGATGAAATTGTTTCTTTTAAATGTTTAAGTGTTGACTTGTGATTGTGTATTTTTTATAACTTAAGAAACACTTTACCTGCAAAATGACCATTTCTATTTCAATTACTTACTTAACAACACAACTTAAAGCAACTCTTACCTTTCTTGCATTTCACGCAGCACTTAGAAAAAAATCTGAACATCCACAACTCCCACCTCCCTCCAAAGGCCTACTCCCCCCTCCTCCATAATGTCCTCATGATGTCTATGATAAACTTAGGCGTTGGCAAGGTAACGTTAGATACACAGAAGAGGAGAGCGAGTGTAAAGTTACAACCAAGACAGTCAAACGCAACCCCGGAGTTTTAAAACTCAGCAGAAGTCAGTAGTTATGTTTCCATCCAAAAGTGATTCAAATCATTGGGAAATGTGCATTAAAAGAAATACGAATCCTGTGTGTTTCCATTAAATGTACGGACTTTGTGAAAACTACGAACTCGCGCAAGTTTTCCGCAGAACTGGAAACAAAACAGGTCTCGCATTCTTCTTCTTCTACGTTTTCTGGCGGTTGGCAACCAGCTTGTAAATACATTACCGCCTTCCCGACCCAGAGTGTGGATATCACCATAGAGAGAAGTGCGCTACGTCAGACTTAAAGGATAACTCATTTTAAAATTGGTTCAGTATTGAGGGAGGTGGATGCAGCCGGCAGCCGCAAGGTAGATATGGGGGCAAATGCGTCCCGTATAAGTTTGCGCATTAAAAGTGCTTTTTTTCACCACTGACCAGTTCAGATTGCCAGTGCTATCTCTGTAGATAGCATACTAAGTGTTTCCCTCACCTTTCACTTCCTCTGGGCTGTGTGTGACATCATCTCGCGAGAGCTTTGCTTGTTGCTGGAAGAAAACAGAGGAGCCATGCTGATTCTGAGCCCCGCTCAGAGTGGCGCTGGTTGTCCCGGAGTACAGTTGAGAGTTTTACTGCATCGATTGAAAACAATGGTTCGTGTTTGTGCATATCCGAATTGCAAGAACAGGATGTCGCGCAACACCCCGTACAGCTTTCATAGGCTGCCTTTGTTGGACGGCGAGATGCTGAAGTTGTGGCTAGTTGTGCTACAAATCGATGCTAACACTTCTGTCCAGACACTGCGCCTTGCAGACCATCGGGTCTGCAGTGCTCACTTCTCCCAAGATGACTACTGCCAGCTGAAGAAGAGAAGACATCCAATCCCGAAACAGAGAGAGAGAGCTACAGACACAGTGGAGGTAACGTTATATAAACAATGTTCGAAACGCTTTGTATGCTATTTACAGAGATAGCACTGGTGATCTGAACCAGTCAGTGGCGAAAAAAAGCACTTTTAATGCACAAACATACGGGACGCATTTGCCCCCATATCTACCCCGCGGCTGCCAGCTGCATCTGTCTCCCTCAATACTGAACTAATTTTAAAACGAGTTGTACCTATGAATCATATACACACATACACATGGGGAAATAGGGCCCAGGTTGAAAAATACCTAAGTTATCTTTTAATAAAGTTTCCATCCCGTTTTGCGAATCAACATTTTTTTGAATCAACCAAAACCCGGCTAAAGCAAGCATATTTTAGTTTGTGCGAATCAGGGGATTTTAATTCGAATTTTGGCGTTTCCATCATAATTTTCCAATGCAATACTTCTAGATGCGCATCTAAACAGGCTGATGGAAACATGGCTACTGATGACTGATGAGTTTTAGAATAAGGTTACCGTGCTAATTAGATAGTAGCATTAACGTTTCTAGTAAGTGGAAACGCACAAGGAAGATAAAGTTAATGTTTCAGAGGCTACGCTAAAGTAGGCTAACGTTAGCCATTAGCTACTGGATGCTGTGTTGTCATATATAACATTATGAACTGAACCGAACTTCTTTATTTGTCATTTTTATGTGCAGCACAAAAACAAAATTACATTTTGCATACCCCAAGCAAAAAGAAACAAAACATTTAAAACCAATTTGTGCAACATATAAGAAAGAACATATGCAATAGTCAGATGAAAAGGGTCGACATTTCACAGTCAAAAACTCCACATCCTTAGGGCAGAACTGGGAGGTTCTGTAGTCATCTTACTTGTGAGTGTCCTTCATATTTGTTGCAAGTGATCAGATGTGATATGTTAGAAAGTCCGAGGCGCACTGGCTGGTTGTTTTCATTGTATTGCACTTAAATAGGTCAATAATATGCTCATCAGTGAATACGAGTGTTATTGAATCAAATTGTTCGCCACTTCGCTCCTCCGCAAGTTATGAGTTATGTGAGTTATCTGTGTGTTGTAAAAGAATTTTGCTCTGCTGCTGTAGACAGCCTGTCTGATTGTATGTGGGGGATTTTTTCTTCATGTCAGCGACTCGGCATGTTAAGCTTGTATTTTTGGTCTCTGGAGACACTCCAATAAATTTGCCTATACAGTATTGTACCAAATTGGCCTTTGTTTTACTGTGTTTCATACACCGGACCCCTTGGTTATCTTCTAGAAATGAGCTTGTAATAAATTTA
>CM069316.1:30982500-31047500 GCA_035609425.1 Epinephelus awoara | reverse complement strand
TTCAGTCATTTTTATTGCAGCAACATATAACTAGTGGACTGAAAAAGCACCAGATTTTTATATTGTATTAGACTCTACCAAAAGTTTAATTCTTATTTGCAATATCAATAATTTATATAATAAAAATGGTACCTTGTGTCTGTGTCTCGATACAGTATTGCCACACAAAATATTGAGCTACTATGCAGTATCAACCCCCCACCCCACCCCCACACACTTAGAAGTAAAAGTATGATCCAAAAAAAATTACTGTTCTACTGTACATCCCGTATGTGGAAAAACTCCAGTGTTGTGTTTTGAACTCATTCAGATTAACTTTAAAATTAGATATATTCATTATTATTGATTATTGATTAGTATTTATTGATGGGATATCTATAAGCCAATCACAGTGTTCCACATCATCTGAAGTGGACTGCAGTAGAGCCACGCCCACTTTTTCAATAAGCATGGCCAACCGAGGCAAGGAGGAAAGATGAGGCACATTTCACTCTATTAATCATATTGTTGAAGTTCATAATTTTTGTTTAAACTGTGTTTAAAGTAACCATGAGATGTTATAATGAGCTTATAATGCATTTTATTAACAGTGTCCACAGAATAATTCAGAAATTGAGGATATTTTGATTTGTGACAATGAATACAAAGTATTTATGCAGTGTGTTTAAAAGTGTCATTTTATTTACTGATATGAGCTAACTATTCATGAAAAATAACAAACTTGTGTTTTTATTGAAAAAAGGTCTGTTTGGACTATTTATTGTTATTTTTACTATTGGGCAGTTTCTGCGTTAAGATTGTCAGTTCATTGGAATGATGATTGGTAATGATTTATCAGTTGTCCACTATTTCAACATTTCTTTTCCCCTTTTTTGTGTTTGGAACATAATTGGGTTTTGAATGGTACTCAAGTAAATGTAACTGCAGTGCAGTTTCCTACCTCTATACTGCCTTGTAATGTAAAGTTATACCATTTTTAATTGCTAGATTCAAACTAATTGAACTCATTTTATTTTTTTTTAGTCAATAAAATGACACTTTTAAACACACTGCATAAATAATTTGTATTCATTGTCACAAATCAAAATATCCTCAATTTCAGAATTATTCTGTGGACACTGTTGATAAAATGCATTATACGCTAATTGTGTCATTAGAAAATAAAACCAGAACAGTATTTCTCTATTTAAACTATACTTTCCTATTCATGATGCTCAGATCCACCATCCATTCCAATGCATGGATACTTTTGAAAAAAAAAAGTCCTATCTGTTCTGTACGACATCTATTGCATGTCTGTCTGTCCTGGAAGAGGGATCCCTCCTCAGTTGCTCTTCCAGAGGTTTCCTTATCTGCTGTGAGGGTCCAAAGGACAGAGGGATGTTGTATACTGTAAAGCCCTGTGAGGCAAATTGTGATTTGTGATATTGGGCTTTATTATTAAAATTGATTGATTGATTTTACTGAAAGCATGATTGCATTTCTCTTATAATGTCATTTTACTATTTTAATATCTTCACATACCTGATTTCATTATCTATAGGAATGATCACTTGCTGTACAATGTAGGTTACAGTTTGTATATATAAAATCTCGTAGGGAATAAGGGCGGGTGACTTTTTTGTTTTTACTTAATTTGTGCACAAACTCAGGCTGTAAGAAGCAAAGAGAACATAAACTGCATCAGTTGACGCAACCTGAAGAAGAGTGCTAACCTTGAAACATACAGCAACCAGAGCCTTTTTGTCTTCCTCTGCTCCTTTGTGTCTTAATTTGTGCCCAAATTGAGGAGAGTAAGATCCTCTGAATTGTACAACTCCCCCAGTTTTTTTTCTGTGTTACTGTGTTGACCTGTTTGGGAAGTGTACATGCCTGTAATCTGTAGGAAATCAGTAATGGCGCAGTTGGAGTCCCTGTCCTGCCCTGCTGCCTCCCACCACCCCACAGTAAAGGGGTCCCCAATGCCCCCCTCCCTCCAAACACACACACACACACACACACACACACACACACACACACACACACACACACACACACACACACACACACACACACAGAGTTGTCCAATAGCCTGTGGCTGCGGAGAAGGAGGCTGAATAATGAAGTGCACCCTGACCTCCCTCCCAGGCTGAGAGGCAAGGAAAGTGTTTTTCTTTAATTATGCACCTGCTGCTCTCTCACCACTACAGTAGGTGGATTCAGATGGGATACTTTTATTTTTTGAACATGTGAAGAAAAAGAAAACATGTGACATGGCCCCAAAACTCAATCTGAAGGCTGTCAACACTTTTTCTAAAAATAAAAGTGTGACATGTTTTTGTGCATGTGAATATGCATATGTGTTTGTATGTTTAACAGCCTGTTATCAGGAGTAGGACTAAAAGCTTAGACATGTGTGGTGTTGTTTGCAGTTTTCATGTGAAATGTACCTTTGTGACTTTATTTCTTTAAAATGAGTTATTGTGATTTCATCATACTCGGTAACTTTTGGAAAGCCAGAACTTCAGATCAGTCTGCAGGTTGCAGTCGTTACTTCGTCATAAGGTGATGGAGGAGAAAACATGGTTGCAATTGAACTGCAGATGTCAGAATACAACATTGGTCCTCTCACAGTGGTCACATAGAACCTAGGAGTTGTTTCTCAATCTCCAAAAGAGCCACTTTTGTTCTTTTACTTGAGTAGTTTTCCACACAAATAAACTTACCTTTCCTTGAATATGATTTACAGGAATAGTTTGACATTTTGGGAAACTTGCGTATTTGTTTTCATATTCTGAGAAGCAGATGAAAAGGTCCATACTGTTACCGTGTAGGCTGTGAGTCAAATTTTGTGTGCATGAACAAAAACTGATTGTGGTTTGACAGGAGGTTATGTGCAGGACTTTTTCTTCCTTTCCGCAGTTACTTTCTGAAGTTTTGTCATCACAGTGAGGTTGCCAGGCAACCAGCTGAGACATCAGGAAGTTACCAGCCAGTCTCTGGTTAGCTAGGCTAACTGACTGCAGCACAGATATGAGACTGGGACTTAAAATGGGCATGTTCTGTGTCTTCACAATGTCCACTGTTTTATTACAAATAAAGCAAACTGGTCTCGTACATAGAGAGATTGAATGATCATGTATTTTTCTAGTACACATAAACATTGCTGGATCTAGCAAATTTGGTGCCTTAGGTAATCTTCCCCTGGGGTCCCCCCTCCTACTCCCACCCCCCAAAGAGTCACACTGTCAAAAAAAATCTATATTTTTTTATTGTGTTTCATTTGGTCCCAACACACATATACACACACATACAATTATTAAAAAATCACCAAGTATTTAAAATTATGCTGCTCTGAGATGCTTGGTTTGTCCGCTGAAGGAGCTAAATTGAAGATTGAGCAACTGCGAAACGATAGAAATTATTCAGAAGCTTTCCCAGTAGCACAAAGCACACACTCCACTTGAGCCAAAGAACAAGCTACAAAGCGGTAAAAGATTGTTAGTGACAGCTGTTTAGCTTGAGTTTATATGATTGTGGTATTTAAGAGATGTTTATTCATGCATTTATTAGACAGAAAGAGCTCAGAGAGCTCATGGGATGTAACAAATTTGCCACTGACACACAGAGGGAGAACGAAGCGACACTGATACTATGAGGCCTAAGTTAACGTCTGTAGTAATGTAGTATTTATATAGTAGGGGGGGGGGGGGTTATGTTAAGGATGGCTCCAGTGCATCATTGAGCAGTCTTTCAGGCCCACCCAAAAATCCTGGACAAAGAAATAAGGAAACAGTTTACCGCTATACGTCCACAGTTCAATTTTATTTTTATTTTTTGAAAGATGCGCCGTTTAGTGTGGCAGCAAATCTGAGTAGCTCCTGTTTTTGAGTCATGTTTAAGTGTATATTTTTTTTCCTTATTAATAATAGTTAATCTTTCCAATGTGATGAGTAAAGTTGTGTACACAACAGACGATCTCCTGGCTCTGAGAAGAACCACTTACGGTGTTAGACACCCAATACTGGCTGAGCTGAGGAAGCCATTCAGAGGCTGCAGATGTGCTTCATGGAGATGTGGCTGAATGACAACATGCTTGACTCCTGTTGGCAGTCGGTCTTTGACTGTATTGTGTACCACAGGAGTTTTCACACATTGTCACCATTATTGTTTACATCCCACTATGGGCAGCAATGGCAATGGAGTGTGACATCATCCATGAAACTGTTGCTAGACCCAGCACCCTAGTGCATTCATAACTTGGGATTTTAACAACACTACTTTCTCCTCCCATCTGACTGGGTTTGTTCAGTATGTGGACTGTCCCACCAGGGAGAATAAGATACTGGAAGACACCTATAGTGCCTCTGCCCTGCCACCTCTTGGCCAATCAGATCATAATCTGGTCCCTCTCCAGCATACAAACCCTGTGTATTAAATGGTAAATGGACCTGCATTTGTGTAGCATCTTTCTAGTCAACCAACCACTCAAAGTGCTTTTTAAATTACCAGTAACATTCACCCATTCACACACACATTCATACACTGGTGGCCGAGGCTACCATACAAGGTGCCACTTGCTACTCAGTTTTTAACACACTTACACACCGACGGAAGTATCATCGGGAGCAATTTGGGGTATCTTGCTCAAGGAGAGGCTCAGGGAGGTTCAGCATGCGCTGAAGGGAAGACAAGCAAAGGTGGAATACAAAAGAAAGGTAAGCTGCAGCAGAACAACATCAGGGGTGTGTGGAAGGGAATGAGGAACATCAAAGGCTATTCAAAGAAGAATAGCCAGGTTATGGATGGCGATGTGGACAAGGCCAACAACTCCAACCTGTTCTTTAACAGGTTTGATGGAGGGGGCAGTGTTCACCCTACCCCTGCATACCCCTTCCACAGTGTCACCTCCTGCTGCTGCTCCTGCTCCACTGTCACCAGGAAGTAGCCCCTCCCCCACTACTGCAGCTACAGCTACAACATCTAGAGTGGAGTGCCCGGTCCTCCGGGAGTGGGAGTACAGTGACCTTGTTGATGCCTTCAGGGACTGGTGCAGTAAGTGCTGTCTCCACCTGAACTCAACCAAAACCAAGGAGATGGTTGTGGATTTCAGGAGGAAGAGGTCACCCCATTAACCAGTCTCCATACAGGGGGAGGACATTGAGGTGGTCCACACCTACAAATATCTGGGGGTCCTTTTGGATGATAAGCTGGACTGGTCTTCTAATACTGACGCCCTCTACAGGTGGGGGCAGAGCCGCCTGTTCTTCCTGCGGACTTTGAGGTTCTTTGATGTGTCTGTGGAGATGTTGACCATGTTCTATCACACAGTGGTGGCCAGTGCATTTTTCTACGCTGCAGTGTGTTGTGGAAGCAGCTTGACAGACAAAAACACCAAGCGATTAGACAAGCTGGTTAAAAAAGCTAGCTCAGTGCTCGGCAGGAGACTGGACCCACTAAGAACTGTGGTGGAGAGGGGAGCATTGAACAAACTGAAAGCTATAATGGACAATAGCAGACACCCTCTCCACAGCTTCCTGGAGCGACAGAGGAGCAGCTGCAGCAGTCGGCTCGTCTCACTGCATTGCAGAACAGAGCGTTTCAGGAGATCCTTTGTCCGCACGGCAATTAGACTATTTAATACCTCCTGAATCCAGTCACACACACATTTACGCACATTATATTAGCCACAACTGGCTGGACTGTGGAATGGACAATTTTATTTTAATTTAATTTCAATTTATGCACTTATTTTAATTTAATTTATTTTATTTTATGTCTGTTATAATACCACTGTGTTGTTGTTGTTGATGAAGGGAAGTGTGGTGGTTGTTTTTTTGTCTTTTATGAGCTGCTGGACAGCTGAATTTGCCTTCGGGGATGAATAAAGTTATTTCTATGCTACTCTGTTTCTATTCTATTCTATTCTATTCAGCACTACAGTTGACCGTCTTTACACATGTTTACAACAAGTATTTTCTAACATGTACAATGTGTTAAGAAAGAAATAACTGACTCTGCTCTACCCAGACTTTATTGTGAACAACATTGTAACGGATAGAGGTGAGCCTTCTAGAGAGCCTTCTAAAGATAAGTCATCAGACCTTTGGATCATTTCTCCCTTTACTTTCTTTAATTTCCATTAAAAAAGAGGCTTATACCGAAATTCGCCACAGCTCATGTACACATAGTTTTCATCTCTTACATCTCTTTTTGGCTGCTTTTGAACATACCATTTCACTTTTCAACCGGAGCTTTTACCTCCGACAATGTTCCTGCTAACTGCAGCCAGTAGCATCTAAGAGGTAGAAAATCAGGATGTTCAAACTGCGCAGCTTTGATTTGAGTGATCAAATGCCTGAATCAGTGTTGAAATAACTGGACTATAGTAAGGAGCCAGGATCATAAGTTATCAGTCCTCTCCAGGACTTCCTAACCCCTACGCAGACCATCTCTCTTGTACATTTGCGGGTTCATGACTTGTCCATTTCCTACAAGATAACAGGCAGTGGAAGTTCCTGGCCCATTCGTCCAGCAGCGGCCTGGTGAGACGCTGCCTGCTTGGCAGACTTGTCTGCTGTCTGGGCTGGCTGGTGTACATGGGAGAGAACAGAGAACAATAGATGGGGAAAAAACTTTATCAACATCCCAGTTCCCATGGAGGGTGTGGCGGCAGGAGATGACCTTGAGCCGCCCTCACCAACTCAGCTGCAGGGAGGCTTTTCCTACAGCTGGACGGTAGACAAATAGGCAGGAATAGAATATTTAAGAGCAAAGTTAAAATAAGGGTCCCCATGTAATATAATAGGGCTGAATCAAACTACAGACCACTTGTGATACAGGATAGAAATTCAGTAGCACTGATCGGGAGCTGACTGTGACTGCAATAACTACAACTACAGCTACAAATTACAGCTGGAGGATGTGGCTCACAAAGTGTCAGATTTGAAACAAATTAAAAAATTAGAAAACATAAATTCCAAGAAGATATAATGCAGAGATTTAAATCATTTGAATGTATCCTAACAGTTATTAACGTTCAAAAGGTTTTGACCATAGAAATAGAGTGAGAGTAGAACAGACAGAAGGGTTTGCCATGTTTATTTAACCAGTTCAAAAGAAAATGGTGGCTGGTATTAGTTTTTATAGTGACAGCCTCACTTGGGGCCGTAAAGTTTGTCACACTCACTAGTCTGAGTACTAATGAAGAGTATTTCTTGACTTACCAGTAGAAATAAAACTTCAGTTGAAAGCCTAGTCCTTATTAAAAGCCCATTGCCTTTTACTAGCCCGGTGTGGCTACACATTTTGACAAATAAACACCTGTCTCAAACAGATACCCGGTTTGGTTGCCAAGCAGATCATTATGATAGAATGTCTTTGGATGTAAAAAAACCGGATTATTGATTACCCACTTGAGCCAATGTTAGTTAGCTGTTTAGATCACACACAAATACAAATGTTTAAACTTTTGTCAATATGCTACACATTCAGTTGAACAGTTCAGTTCATTTCAGTTCAGCGTCACAACTGCTGTGAAGTGATTCGTTTCACTGTCAGGATTTAGTCCATTTGGAAAGTCTAGAAAGTGGCACTCTTTATCTCCACTCATGTTAGCAGAGGGTTAAACCAGAAGTTAGCTGCTTGGCCGGTGAAAGTCTGTTGTGCGCCTGCTCTATAGGCCCAGTGAATTGGAAGCAGAGAGTTAGTTCCCTGTAATTTTACACAGGGCAGTTAAACTTTTTTGGCTTAATTTGCAACTAAGCAACTTTTTTAGGGATGAATAAGGCCCTACCCCCAATGCTGTGCCCAGTTCCTCTGAAGTTGGAAGAAGAAAAAAAAGAAGAAGAAAAAGAAGATATACTAATATACTATATTAATTCCTAATGGGAAATTCTGTTTTTTTCACTCTGTCTTCATATACACACAGGCCAGAAATGCACACACGCACAAACAGGACCTATACATGCATTAATGGAGAGATGTCAGAGCGAGGGGCCTGCCTTGGACAGGTGCCCCAAGCAGTTGGGGGCCTGGTCACTTGCAGTGCCCAAAAAAGCACCTTTGTAGCTACTAGCCCACACTCCTGACTTGGTTGGTACAGGGACTTGTACCAAATGTACACGGTATGATAACCATCAACTTTTATATCACGGTATACCTTGAAAGCAATATACTGCTGAAATCCTACATTGTTGCATTCTGATTTTGAGATATCTACACTTTATTTTCCACTGTGTTGACATGTGCTTGAGAATCCACTATAGTGGATAGTTAGATTTGAACTGCCAGTAGGAACACCTCTAACAGGTTGGTGCATTCTTAACTCAAGGTCCACTTGCTAGCTTTTTCTTGAACTTTCAACCTCATGTCACAGTTTTAATTAGCAAATGGAGTTTGTTCAGTTGTCATGGGGGAATACTGTAGTCCAGTTGTCAATGTCTGCTTTTTTTTTTTTAAAATCAATGCTTAATATATGTTTCCAAATAATTATCAAATGTTTGATGTCCTTGAAAGTCCCATTGTAGATAGTTAAATAATAAAAACAATAATAATTTTTGAATGTGTCTCTGCTCAGAAACACAACTTTGACAGATGTGCTGTTTATCATGATGGATGAGCTATCTCCAGGAAAGGTTGCACTTTGTGCACATAGATTTTCATAGGTACTCTCATGCACTGAAACCAGTCTTAAACCTGGTTTGTTTTTGAAAATGGTTGGCACAAAGTATGACTTGCAGTTGGCGTAGCTCTTCATGATTTAGAGCATAATTTGTGCCCAAGAGGGAGAACTTTGCAAAGACCAGCACCTGCTAAGTCATTCCCAGTCATTCAGTATTCTGTGTGTTTATGTTTCAAACCTCCTGGAAATGAAATGTGTAACTCATATTCCTGACCTCTTCATGGATTCCTGAGGGTCTGATGCAGCCTTTTTTCCACATGCAATGAATGTTGTTTTTAAAGACCAGGCATGGCTGGTATATGCAAGTTTCCTTCAGGGAGGAACCTCGACTCTTTGTAAAGCTCAGTGTTTCATCACTGTCTGATGCTGCAGATGAAGAGCCATGCTCTTTCACCTCTACTGCAACCTCACACTCCCTTCCCGTACCCAGCATGCCATGCTGCACACCCAGGTGTCCATAAATCAGGCCCGTGGCTGGTACTGTTACGGACCTTCCCTTACCTCCTCCTCCTCTCCCTCGTCCAGAGCCTCCTCATTGCTCTCCTCCCTTCATCTTTTGCTCCTTACTTTCTCAGCACTCTTTTCATCTGCCTTATCACTTTGTGTGAACTCCCCCCACTGCTCAGGGACAGGAAAACAGCTGTGAGCAGTGTGTGTGTGTGTGTGTGTGTGTGTGTGTGTGTGCATGCGAGTGTGAAATGAAACATGCCCACACACCGAGCGTCTCTTCATTCTCTTGAAGGATTGGTTCACCCAGAGTACACCTTTGATGGTATCTAGCCCTCCAGAAAGTTTGGATGTAATTTGCACAGGCATAGTTTTCATTTGGATGCACATGTGGGTTAAAGATAACCTGTTTTTTCCCCCTATATTTTTGTAACAAAAATATATTTGCGTGTTTATTCCAGTGTTTCCCAAAGATCTTATTTATTATATCCCCACCACTGAATTTACCTCCTTTACTTGTTTTTCTATCATTTACCAAGGGCATTCATAAAAACAAACAAAAAACAAACAAAAAAAACCCAAACATTATTATCAACTTTTTGTATATTAACTGTGATTTACAGCTCAACTGTCCTTATCGCTTGGCTACTCAATTTTTTCACAACCACATAATTTTACATTTTATACACCCTCACACATGTTTTATTTCACTATATCAATGGTTGCTTTGGTTTTGTTTACACCATAGACTGTATGTAAAGATTAGTGCCCAACCAATATGGGATTTTTGAAACTGATTTTACAAAGGAACAGTTCACAGATTACTGCAAACTGTTCTCACAAATTTTTCGTATGTTTCCCTACGAAGAGCAATGCACCCAAATTCGTACATATCCCTTGTATTTTTGATTTTATTTTTATATAGTTTATTAATCCCCTGAGGGGAAATTCAATTTTGAAAGGCTGTGATCACATGACTTGACGCTGACAGCAATAAACAGGGAAACAGTCCCAAGCACTTCTAAGGAGACAGGTCGGGTTGGTGGATGGGTCACAAAAATGCAGACTTTTGCCTAGCACTTTTCATAGTCACAGTCTTCTCAGTATTCAAAGTGAGACATGAGTAACTGAGCCACTTCACAACTTACTCCATAGTTAATGATAATTTGTTAGCAACCTCATCAGGGTCTTTCCCATGTGCATATAAGACTGTGTCATCTGCATACATCAGGATCTCCACACCATCACACACAGTTGGGAAGTCATTAATGTAGGGTGACCAGACGTCCCGCATTGTGCGGGACTGCACAGCATTGCTATCTCTTTTCACGCATCACGCAAATTGAGACCATGTCCCGCATGATTGGTTGTCACCTGCGCTTGCATTCCCCCCGGCCAATGAGAAGAAGCTGCATGCAGCGACTCTGTTTATTGTCATAGTAGCATCGCATGTGTGATTAAGCGCTAGGGCCAGCCCCTCCCGCCCCATATAGCAACTATTTCAACCTCCTTGATAGCAACAGGTGACACTTGTTAGAATGTCAATAGGCTCGTTGGAGATTAACTGCGCCTCGTCTGCAAAGTAGACGGGGAGGTGACAAAAACCTGCGGTGAAGTTGGACAGTTTCCTGACAGTTTCCAGCAGCCTTCATTCCGTACAGAAAGTCACAGACACACGAATGATGTCAATTCATTGAAAAAGTGATCAGACCCATATGTCAGTTTGTTTTCAGTCTCCAGTTGTTTTAATTGTGATAGATTAATTTATTGATTGATGAATTATCCTGTAAATCAGCATCATATCAGTTTGACCTGTCCCCTCAACTACACAGGCTAAATAAACAGTGTTTGACTATAAGGTTAATATTTTCAGAGGAAAAAAAATACAAGACAACAGCTTTCATTAAAGATGAGTCAGATACAGCCAGGGCTTCACATCTGTAGGCTACAGATGTTATTTTAAGAATCCTCAAATCCCACCGACCACAAGTCTCTGTGTTGCTAAATACTTCAGCAATTTAAATAGTCCAGTGTTAATATACAGAAGACTCTGTATAGTTCATGATAAATGTATTTAGTCTCTGATGATTAAACTTAGCGTTGGGGGCAGGTTTCCCACATTGTCCCTCACAAACCTACTCCTTGTCCCACATTTGGTTTATTGGGACCTGGTCACCCTACATTGATGTATGCACTGAACAACAACGGTCCAAACTGCGGGTTCAGTGTCTCAAAGTGACAGGTTGATCTCAAGTACTCAGCACACCAACTTCCCCACGAGGGTAGGAACGCAACCATTAGCAGGTACAGGATCAAAATTGAAATGTATGATAGCTCTTGAGTTTTAATATTGACCAGGCAAAGCAACCAGGATGATAGCTTTATCTTGATCTTAGTGATAAAGAGTGGCGTTTCCCCAGATGATATTAGGGAAGGTGAGACAACGGCACCTGCCTAACCATGGCAAACACCTGCCGCCACCCTGATCGAGAAGGACCCAACTGCAGACAAGATGGCAGACAAGGGATGGGATGGATATCCACAGTCCCCACTGGAAGTCATAGCGGAAGTTGGTCTGTGTATTATTCACTGAAGAAGAAGACGATAACGACAACAGAGAAGACGCAGAGAAGAATACGAACAATACATGCACAAGTAGGAGAAAGAACGGTAAGGGAATGAGTGTTTTAATTATTAGAATTAGACAACTTTATTGTCATTGTACATTGTACAACGAAATTCTGTTCGGTACTTAGCATTAGCAGTACTAGCTAGTAGCTAGCGCTAGCATAGAGTACCAAGCCGCTGCGTTTACACGCACCGTCATCTTCATTATCTTTTAAAAAGTGTGTTATGTTCTCTAAGATGCAGTTCTACATAATGTATCGAATAATTACGGTGACGTCTCTGTAGGGAATCTCGGCATGCACAAATGAGCCTAAACCTGAGGGTTTAGCTACATTTGTTGTGTAAAAACGAGGGCATGATTGGTATTAATTTAACGTTAGCTGCTCAAGGTCTGTTGTGCTCCCTTTCATCAATGTCCGTGTGTAAACAGTTTTAATGTTGGTCAGACACTATTACTGCCCTCGCTTGATGTGTTGGTTAATTTCCCCGATAGCACACATACATCTGGCGGACGTCGGCTCGATGTATCAAGTTTAGCTCTTTAAGACGTAGCAGGGAGAGCGTTTGCTCATTGCCAATACGTCGCTGAGCAGCCTTTAATCGAAAATGACCACCACGTGACGTTCAAACGATCAATAAAAGAAACTGTGCTCACTGGGCGCCCCTTCATTAATATTCATATGCTTTGGTAACTACGACCTTTATTCACTGAGGTTGGACCTTTCAAACTACAAATATTTCACCATTCAATGTGAGAAATCAGTGCTAACATTCAAATATAGCTGACTGTTACCCTATTTCATGTGTAAGTGTGCACAATGAAGAGACAATTTGACAAACTTTATTTTCAAATTTCCACAAGCAATATCTGATGGCCAGTCCGCTTCTCTTGGCAGCCTGCAAGAGACAAAAAAGACAATGAGCACATAACTTCAAGAAACAAATCTCAACTTCACCACTATATTTGTTTTTAGCATTTCAGCTGTCTTTTCGCCAGATTGAAGGCTTTAGGTCCGTCACTCTGCTAAATGAAATAACGGGATCCGGCGTTAACTCCATTAACTGTCAACAGCTGTTAACAGCAGCTCAACAAGCACTCCTTCACCCTGGAAAAACAGTGGTTTCAAAACTGCGCTATTACCTGTAGCCACCGGGACAGTTTGCTTTGCAGAGGAGGAGACCTCAATTGATAAATTGCCCATAAAATCACAACATACCAAAGGCATCCTTAAACTTAACTATTTGACCTCCGTGCTCCTCTCCGCTCCTCTCACCCACACTTGAGCACCCGTTCTGGGATACACAGTGTCGGCCCGCCCGGCCTGACCTCCGCAGTTCTCTCTGCTCTTCTCACCCACACTTGAGCACCCGTTCTGGGATACACAGTGTCGGCCCGCCCGGCCGGACCTCCGCAGTCCTCTCCGCTCTTCTCACCCACACTTGAGCACCCGTTCTGGGATACACAGTATCGGCCCGCCTGGCCTGACCTCCGTGGTCCTCTCCGCTCCTCTCACCCACACTTGAGCACCTGTTCTGGTATACACAGTGTTGGTCTGCCCGGCCTGACCTCCGCGGTCCTCTCTGCTCCTCTCACCCACACTTGAGCATCCGTCCAGGGCCGCAGAGGTCAGGCCGGGGGGCCGCGGAGGTCAGGCCGGGCGGGACCATAGGTGAGTGGATCCCAAGTCTTGGGCCCTGCCTGGGACCACGGGTGGCAGCTCCGAGCACTTCCACTTTAACCCAAAACGAGTGCTCACGATAACCAGATGAGCAGAACACCACAGTTGTACCCTGTTAGCTAACATGAGCTAAACTAGCTAACAAGATAATGTTAGCTGGTGGGGACATGTGCCAGGGTTCGACATAAGCCATGGCCCGATGGCCCGGGGGCCAATCAAAAAGTATGTCGGGCAAGCTGACTGACAGATCACAGGCCCGCCCAGGCCAGTGACGCTGTAAGGCTTTTTTTGTCAGGGGAACAACTCCAGCGGATTTTTATCCCACTTTTTTTGAGCCTTCAGTGAATTTATTGGGCTTTATTGACCTTTGCTCGTGCAGTGAAACACCGGAGGAGGTTGAAATGTGCCGGTGTGCTTGTGCGTCTCCGCCAACGCGGACACCGCACACCGCAGACACCGCACACCATTGCCATGCAGGTATATTTCTCTCCAATGTGCATTCGCTGGCCAGTAAACTGGATGAACTTCAGCTACTGATGGTGAAAAACGGATACTTTTCTACACCTGCAGTTTTGTGTTTCACCGAGACATGGCTGTGTGGATCGATACCGGGCTCTGCGCTGCATCTGGCAGGCTTCCAACTCTTGAGCGGATCGTAACACGGAGCTCTCCGGCAAAACTAAAGGTGGAGGTATCTGTTTTTACACTAACAGTGGCTGGTGTAATGACGTGACAGTGATCCAGCAGCACTGCTCTCCTGATCTGGAATCTTTTTTCATCAACTGCAAACCTTTTCACTCCCCCCGTGAGTTTCCTTCATTCATTCTGGTCGGTGTTTACATCCCACTGCAGACCAACATGCAGGAGGTAGGCTACAGCGCACGCTCGCCGACCTGATAGGCTGTGTGTGGAGTGGACTCCTTAGTTATTGTCCTTGGTGACTTTAACAAAGGTAACCATGAACTCCTCAACTGTTAACAACGCCTAACACGCCGCCCCCCACGCTGCACTGGGCCACTCTGACCACAACACTGTCCACCTGATTCCCTTATACAGGCAGAAGTTAAAGCTCTGTAAACCTGTTGTGAGGTCATCTAAGAAGTGGATGAGTACACAGAGGCTGTGACATTATACTGTACATAAGCTTCTGTGAGGACTGCTGTATATACCATCACGCACTACAGTGAGGTATAATGGAGTTAAATGAAATGAAGTTAAATTAAATGAGGTTTTATAGACATTTTCTCTCTCTCTCTCTCTCTCTCTCTCTCTCTCTCTCTCTCTCTCTCTCTTTTTTAACTTGGGCCAGTAAGATTATACAAGGGGCCAGTAAAACTCTTAACTACTGGCCTGGGGGGCCATTGGGGAAAAATATTATGTTGAACACTGTGTGCTATACCCAGTCGTGCCTCGCCACTCACCAGGAACCTCTTTTAATGGTCACACAACATAGCTATTTTCTGCCAGTTTATTCCAATTAGCTTACCTGAAACCAACTGCGAGACTGATGAGATGCTGTGTCCTGCAAGCTCAGTTCCAAACAAAGACCGCAGAGATGTAATTCCGCCTTCTGTGGCAACTTCCATATGTGGGCAGGTATATTCTACAGCACTGGGCCGACCCAGGGCCGACGTAACAGAGATGTTTGATGAGCTGGGACAAGAGTATTTTTTTTATTTTTCTGGGCTTTTGCCTTTAATGGATAGGACAGTGTGTGAAATGGGGAGACAGAGAAAGAGAGCAAGGACTGACATGTAGCAGAGGCTCGCAGGCCGGATTTGAGCCCCGACCACTGCAGTGAGTCAATGCCTCTGTCCATGGGGCACCGGCACTATCCACTGCGCTACCGACGCCCCAAAAGAGTATTAAATTTAAAGATATCCACCCATGCGGCCAACACTTGTCAGACATTATAAATTTAGGGCCAATGTGTCATCCTCAGGCCGACGTTGGCCAGATGTATGTGTGCTATCTGGGTTAAATGTGTAGTTTGCAGCAGGGTTAATATGTGTTCCTCTGCTTTTTGGTGTGTTGTGGTGTAAAACATCACTACACACAAGCCATTTTTTCCAATTTTTGGTTCGCCTGGTCTCCTTGTGTATTAATGCTTGTATAACCTCAACCCTGTACTGCTCAATCAAGTTCTATACATCTTTGTTTTCCAGAGATATTCTAAAAATAGGAACGAGGGTTAACCGGGTCAGATAAATATCGTATACATAGCCCCGGGTGTCTGCAAAAAATACATTTGTATTATGTTTTAGTAATGCACCAGAGCACTTAATACACATACACATGTGGATACATAAATAGCTGTAGTGCCTCCTCCACCATGAGTCCTTTAGATCGGTAAAATATGGTTGATGTTCAGTATGTTTTCCAGCTATCAATGTTGATTGACTTCTCCTTTTTCAGATGCACCCCTCTATTTTGAGTGATGAAGCCAGTCTGGGGCATGCAACCCTTTTACCGTCCAAGTTTGGGTGGCGTCTCTGCCCCAAATTTAAAACCAAAAATGAGAGCGCGATCCAGAAGCACCTGAAAAACCACATGTAAAATGCAGTTCATTTCCATGGTATGTTGATGAGAAGTGTCTGTGTGAGATTATATACTTCCACGTGTAACAGTAATGTTTAATGATATTTGTTTGGGACAAAACAAGACATTTTAGGTTGCATCTTGGGATTTGGCAAACAGTGGTTGACATTTTATACCATTTTCTTACATTTTATAGACCAAACAAATACATTTTTTACTTGACAAAAAAAGAGAACTCCAAGTTTACTTCTTTATTTTGCCAGTACAATAGTGTAATATTGTGTTTACCTGTACTCCTGAAATATAATAGAATATATCTGACAATAAGAGAATCAAATTATTACGTTAATTTAATAGTTAAATTGTTACAATTAACCATACTGATGTAAGAGTAAGTATGACATTTGTTGTGTCCATGGTTTTCAGTTGTTTTAGATGACCTGATAGTATTCGGCATAATGGAGCTACATTTGTTGCTTTATTTTTAAATCAGAGTAGGTTTTGCAATCTAAAAAAAGATTTGAGAGCAAAAGTATCAATATTGCAATCAAAAAATGTTTTATTGCAAGTAAAAAATGATTGATTAAAATATGCAAATCCAAAAGTTTTGTTTGCGAACCTAAAGTTTTGTTTGTGAGCATTTTATTTCATTTGCAAGTCAAAAAGTTTTGCGAGTAAAAAGTTGATCCTGGTGGGCGGGGCCTAAACTGAAAGCTATAAGACACATCTCTTTGCCAGTCTCGATCAGAATGACAGCTTGCAAAGCATTTTTTTCTTCTTCTTCTCTTGGTTGGTGGATTGCAAACAATATAAAGGTGCATACCGTAGAGTGTGCAACATCATGTCATTTAGCCTGTTTCTTAAATTCTATTCATCAGCCTAGTACGCTTGCAAAGCAACATAGGAGTTCTGTAGTTTACAGGAAATTCAGTGTGGGAGCTGTGGTGAAAATCAATTCGGGCTCTGGTTTTTAAAAAAAATTTGTCCACACGAGTGATGTGATAAAAAATATATGATACCCACATGAAACCGCAGAACTCACTACCAAGTGATGTAATACATATGCCAAAGCATTAGGTGGCGATGTAACTTCTAACGAAAAGGCCATTTTAACCAATCAGAAGTCAGAGTCAATACTGGAATAGGGAAGTGCGGAAAATAAAAACAACCCGATCCACAAAAATAGCGCGACCTAATTCAACAGCTGAGGTGCCTGAATGACCAACTTCACTACCATGAACACAGCGACAGGCTTGTCAACGGAGGTCCAACCCGGCCAAATTCAGAACCGTTGGCAGGCCCATCGCTGCTTTCGTGGTAGTGTAGTTGAGGTAGCTAGGAACAGGAGCAGCCTCCTTTGTTGGTTGTTAGGTCGAGCAGCTGGATATGCCATCCAAAGACAGCAGATAGCACGCTCACAAATAAAGTTAGTGTGACATATAGGGTATTTATGTGTATCTGCCCACTCAACTGTGACATTATTTTATGCATATGGTATCGATTTTGTATCTTTACAGATACCATACAGATACCCCCCATTCAATTTAAAGCCACAAGAAAAGGCACAAGAGTAAATCTGGGTATATAAACGGTTGGTTTGCACTGCGTTCTTCAGTTGGCAGTTACACCTAGAGTGAAGCTACTGAAGACCAGCAAAATCACCGTTTGTTTTCATTTATTCTTTCAGGTGGGTAAATGTCACCTAAGCACCTTAAGATTTTAATAGTGTACCCTTAATAGATAACTATAGTCTATGTAGTTTGTATTGTGCTTCGCTATATTGTTTGAGGGAACAGTAAGCAACTGCATACAAGTGGATGCAACCGTCACTAATGCTAGCGTAGTTCCTCAGGGATTTAAGTGGTTATTACTTTCATTTTGACAATCTAACCTGTGACAACACATTAGCTAAGGTTGTAAGGACTGTAACTGTTGTTGACAATTGAGCTAAGCTAACTAATGCTAACATCAGCTGTTACTTGTTGCCATAGCACATACGGGCTAAGTGCAGAGTGCAGAATCAAGCTTCATTTTTAATATAGTTAAGATACATTGTATTTAACACAGGATGTGGGATTTTAGTAGTTAGTAAACTCTTAGAAAAGAGCAATTTACCATTGCTCTGACGTCAAACAATGGAGACAGGTAATAAAATACTGCGGTTATCCTATCTACACGCAACTGCTGGCACCGGAGTCTTCCAAAAACTTCACCCTGGATTCTGGTTTCAACGAACCGAGGTTTTGGGGGCCAAAAAGTACGGTTTCATGTGGCCAAACAGCCAAATCCGATAGAATAATACACAGTTTCAGAAGTACACAGGTCCGTGTGGACTAGGCCTAATAATAGCGATTATGTTTTATTTGAACTGGTGCATGTAGATTGCTTTTGTTTAGCCAGGGCAGAACTATTCTATTGTTTAGCCAGGGCAGAACAGTACCGTCGATGCCCAGGGTGTAGCAGTAATGCCTACTGTCGAGCGTTTGCAGTGGGAGAGAGGGAATCGTGGGTGTAGCCTGCTCTGTATGTAGCCACGTCAAACCCACCAATAGAAACTCTTCTCTCCTCCATCAGCGTAGGCCCCGCCAATTAAGTGCAGTTGAACTTGCAAGCAAAACTTAAACTCGCAAGCAAAGAGGACTGATCTGCAAGCAAAAGTTTTTAAATCGCAAGCAAAGAGGACTGATCTGCACAACCTGATCTCACAGAAATACGTGAAATGACCAAGACCTCTTAACACTGCATTGCCACCGTGGTGGCAGCACTGGGTTGAAAATACATGCTGGTACCACGGAAACAATGCCAGTGTAAAGTCAATTAGGATCCTTTTTCGTGGTGTCCACAAGAATTCCCTGATTCAGTAACGTCATGTCAACCTCATTTTCTTCAATGATATCTTTAACATTCCTGTATACACACAAAAACACGGAAGTGTCCTTGATAACTCAGCAATATGACAGGTTAAAGGGACATTGTGTAACATTTTCAGTTGTTTATTGGCAAAAATTGATATCTGCATTCATAAATATGTCATCACTGGTGTACTATTACCTCCACCAATAATCTGACTTATTCTCGTAAAATGAAAATTTTGGATTTGTTTGTACATTGTGCGGGTAAGTCGTCTGGGGGGTTCCATTACGGTTCGCCATCTTGAGAATACATCCACCAGCAAGGGACATACAGCACTGCCTTCGGCGTTTTCGTTGAGAGCCAGGCCAGCACTGCGTGGCTGAGGAGCCGAGGGAGAGGAGCAGGCGGCGCTTCGCTACTACCCTGGCACATTTGAAACAAAGTCCCACTCTTTGAGCATAATGCAGGATCATGCATATGCAGCATCATGGGAGACGGAATCCTTGTCGCCAAGAAAGCGCAAAAGGGAATAGAAAAGGCAGCGTGACATCAGGGTAGCCTTTCCCAGGTAGAGACAGCTGCTGAGCAAGGATGGTAATGCAATCACAGGCTGGCGCTGCTGTTGGCTGTTAGCCCGTGTTACCGGCCAGTCGCTAACAGCCTTATCCCTCTCCTCGCATCACTGCGCCGCCGTTAGCCGGTGTTAGCCGTTAGCCGCGATTAGCCGTTAGCCGCCGTTCGCGTTGGCCTGTGATTGTATTACCTTTCTCCTTCAGCAGCTCTCTCCACCTGGGAAAGGCAACCCCAGTGCTGAACCTTGTTTTTTTAATTCGCCGGTCACGCTGCCTTTTTGATTCCCTTTTGCACTTTCATGGCAACGAGGATTCCGTCTCCCATGATGCTGCATAATACATGATCCTGCATTATGCTCAAAGAGTGGGACTTTGTTATGCGGCAGTAGTGCTGCTGGCCACTAACAGCTGTTTCAATTTACACCCACCCCAACAGTCCTACGTTGTAAACACAGCCAGTTGTAGACACAGTAGATAAAATTAGAACATAATAAAAGTTAATACAATAGGCTAAATAGTATCTAAGCAATAATAAAGTGTCTAAACAATAATGAATTGTATCTAAGTTATCTATTAGGCTACCATTCCATTCTGTAAATAGATTTTAAAATTTCAATAAAATCTTAATATTATTTTTGCTTATTATTATTGTTATTATTGATTTTACTTTTTAGTAGTATTGTATTGTTTGAGGATGACTCATTTTAGTAACTATCTACAGTAAAATAGAAACAAACAAGCAAAGAAACAAATAAAAATCATTTTATATACATCAGGCCTTCAAAGTGCTCTCTGAAACTTGCCCTGGCATGGCTTGTGTGCAAAAAATGAAAAAAAATCAAAACTTTGTCATAGAGACAAACCAAATACATCATTGGAAAGGTCTCAACCTCGAGAGTAACTAATGTCAGCATGATGATTCTAAAAGGCTCCTGCTTTCAGCCATTGACCTTTGAACCTTGACCTCAGTGCATGTTTGAAGGCTTATAACTCAGCAACAAAAGGGGGTACAGAAATGGGACCAATTGTTATAGAGAGCTCTTGACCTCAACTATCAGTGAGTGTAGTCAACAAGTGGGGGTGCTGTCAGATATGGGTAAAACAGGGATAAAATTAATTTTCACCCATTTAGAAATTAGATATTTAAAATCTGATTACACAAGTGTGTTTACCACCCCCTTAAATTCCACAATGTACTCTCAACTCAGTATTTACAACTTCCAACTCGGAAACACTTATATTCTTTAAAAACTACAATTCCCTAGGAATAATTTGATACATATCAGCAACATAGTTGTAGTTCTGACTTGGAAAGTAGGGTTCTAAATAGGGTTGTAAAAAGATATATCTACTGAATATATCTAATATTAAAATATATAATTAATATTATTAATATATATCTAAAAGCCGAACTACATTACATTGCACCTAGAAGAACTATGTTAAGAAAAAGTAAAGATGTCAGCTAATTTTTTTATATTATATTTTAGCTAATATGCTAGAAACTGTGTTTTTGGGACAGTAGATTTTTTGTGGCTTGTAAAATAGAGTTGTAAAATAGAGTTGTAGAAAGATAGATCTACTGAGTATGTCTAATATCTATTAAAGCCGAACTAGTAATGACACTGCACCTAGATGAACTACACTATATTACCGAAAGTATTTGCTCACCTGCCGTGACTCACATATGAACTTAAGTGCCATCCCATTCCTAACCCATAGGGTTCAATATGATGTCGGTCCACCTTTTGCAGCTATTACGGCTTCAACTCTGCTGGGAAGGCTGTCCACAAGGTTGAGGAGTGTTTTTATCAGAATTTTTGACCATTCTTCCAAAAGCGCATTGGTGAGGTCACACACTGATGTTGGCCGAGAAGGCCTGGCTCTCAGTCTCCGGTCTAATTCATCCCAAAAGTGTTCTATGGGGTTCAGGTCAGGACTCTGTGCAGGCCAGTCAAGTTCATCCACACCAGACTCTGTCATCCATGTCTTTATGGACCTTGCTTTGTGCACTGGTGCACAGTCATGTTGGAAGAGGAAGGGGCCCGCTCCAAACTGTTCCCACAAGGTTGGGAGCATGGAATTGTCCAAAATGTTTTGGTATCCTGAAGCATTCAAAGTTCCTTTCACTGGAACTAAGGGGCCAAGCCCAACTCCTGAAAAACAACCCCACACCATAATTCACATAATGGCACAATGCAGTCCGAAATGTACCGTTCTCCTGGCAACCTCCAAACCCAGACTCGTCCATCAGATTGCCAGATGGAAAAGCGTGATTCATCACTCCAGAGAACGCGTCTCCACTGCTCTATAGTCCAGTGGCGGCGTGCTTTACACCACTGCATCCGGCGCTTTGCATTGCACTTGGTGATGTATGGCTTGGATGCAGCTGCTCGGCCATGGAAACCCATTCCATGAAGCTCTCTGCGTACTGTACTTGGGCTAATCTGAAGGACACATGAAGTTTGGAGCTCTGTAGCAATTGACTGTGCAGGAAGTCGGCGACCTCTTTGCACTATGCGCCTCAGCATCCGCTGACCCCTCTCCGTCAGTTTACATGGCCTACCACTTCGTGGCTGAGTTGCTGTTGTTCCCAAACTCTTCCATTTTCTTATATTAAAGCTGACAGTTGACTGTGGAATATTTAGGAGCGAGGAAATTTCACGACTGGATTTGTTGCACAGGTGGCATCCTATGACAGTTCCACGCTGGAATTCACTGAGCTCCTGAGAGCGGCCCCTTCTTTCACAAATGTTTGTAGAAACAGTCTGCATGCCTAGGTGCTTGATTTTATACACCTGTGGCCAGGCCAAGTAATTAGGACACCTGATTCTGATCATTTGGATGGGTGAGCAAATACTTTTGGTAATATAGTGTATGTTCAGAAAAAAAGCAAGGATGTTGGCTAATTTTAGATATTTTAGCAAGTTCTCTAGAAACAGCGTTTTTGGGACTCCGGTTGTAGAGTTGTCAAATAGTGTCGTAAAAAAGTAATCTACTGAATATATCAAATATCTAGTACAGCCGAACTATCATGTTATTATTATTATTTTTATTATTATTATTGGTGGGAAATTATAACAGAGGAATGTATTTGTTGTTTTAATATAAAGAACACTTTTCGTGTTTTTGTGTGTATACAGGACGTTATTGAATCAGGGAATTCGTGTGTCCACCACGAAAAAGGATCCTAATTGACTTTACATTGGCATTGTTTCCGTGGTACCGGCACGTAATTTCAACCCATTAAAGTGCTGCCACCACGGAATGCGGTGTTAAGAGGTCGTGGTCATTTCACATATTTCTGTGAGATCAGGTTGGATCTGCAAGCAAAACTTTTTAACTTGCAAGCAAAGAGTACTGATTTATGAGGAAAATAATCATACGTTTTTACTTACATACTTGATTTTTGATTGCAGTTCAAGAAATGTGCTCTCAAAACAGTTTTATATGATTGCAACAAAAAGACACAAAAATACCTCCATATCTGCATGTTGTAACTGTAGCCCAATAAATGAAAGTGCTCACCTTATGTAATCTTTGTTAAAACTTAATTCAACTAAAATTCATGTGTTTACTGATTTTCTGCAATTTTTGTAGGTTTAACTTGCTGGGGTCAATGTTATTCCAAACAAAACATGATCGTATTTAAAATAATTGCTGAAATAATTGTATTATTATTATTATTATCATTATTATTATTATTGTTGTTTATTTTCATAATTTATATATTTATAATTGTTGACTGCTTCAAAGTTTGACCTTGGCAGTGCCCATGAGGTGAACTGGCACCTCTCCAGCTACCAGTCCACGCTCCATATTTTTGGTCCGGACAGGGACTTGAACAGGCAATTACAATAAATAACTAAAATAAAATTATATTTAAAACGTATGATTATATATATATTTTTTAAAAACTTTAGAACCCACTGACTAGGTCTATGACATAAATCAGTAAATCTGTTATGCAGTTCTGAATCTGCAATGTCTGCTTTTCCCAGCCATGTACTGACCACTGCTGACTTAATCATTTGCACATGGATATCTACAAGCTATATCTATAGGCTCTTAAGGAACTATTTATAGTCTGAATGGAAGAATCATGAGGAGCTTAGAGATCAATGATGAGACATTTTTTATGAGAATATTTCTTGGTGGCGACGCTAACTCTGAAGATGGAAAAGGAGGATTTTGACAGTGGACCTATCTTGTAGCCTTTTTTGACCTCTTTTGACAGGAGCTCATCTACTACCACTGGCTCCTTGACAGCAGACTGCAAGTTTTTACAGACATGTGTAACTCTGGGGAGATGACATAGGCCTGCTAGGAATCCTTGAACTAAGCCAGTGGTCAGGTAATTGACAAAGCATATGGTAGGGTTCACAAAATGTCAGTCTAGGAGCCCTTCCTGGACTCAAGACAAGTTTTGTTGAGGTGCTCTTTGGAACGGAATCTTTAGACTGAGAAAACAAGGAAGACTCCAAGGCACTCTCAGCTGAACAAAGTTAAAAAGCCTTTATTTTAATGGCTTGGTAACATTTCCCTTTAAAAAAAACTCCAATGCGTTTCGGCAACCAAGCCTTCATCAGGGAGTCAAACAGTTCTCAACAGGAAGGAGAGTTTCTCAAAGCATAAGTCCACCTGGCAGGAGTGCTGGTCAGGTGACAATTGCCATTACATAAAAGCATCCAGCAGATGTCATCCTTACAACACAGTCAGAGATAAGTATCATACATTTCTCAAGAAGGTCAAACATGAATATAGAAGGTCAACATGCAAAACACATTACAGTCAGGTTAATAAATAAACCATGCAGAGAGTAAACTCAAACAACATAAAACAGACAATCAAATAAACACACTAAAGTCATACACAGACAATCAAATAAACACACTAAAATCAAGATCCTCATTCAGGCCTGGATATTTAGTGGCCTGTAGTTTATAAATCCAAAAAACCAATCCTTTTTCCTTCACAGCCCTCTCTCCCCTCCCCCTCAAGAAGCTTGTGCCTCTTGTCAGGCCATCATTGTAAATAAGAACTCGTTCTTAATGATTCTGCCTGGTTAAATAAAGGTTAAATTAAAAAAATAAATAAAAATAAAAGGTTTCCCTCTGATTTAACTGTCTCTGTCTATCCCCTTTCCTAAAGGACAGTGGAATGTGATCAATCCCACAAGCCTGTAAGGTGGATGGGTCACTGTTATGATGTTCCATATAGTGTCTTGCCATGGGATAGTTTATGTTGCCTGTGCGGATTGTATATTTGTGTTCAGCCAGTCTGTCTTGTAAGCGTCGTTTAGTTCTTCCTACATAGAAAACTTTGCACATAGGGCATTCCAATCTATAAATGACAAATGAGGTTTTACAGTTTACAAATTGGTTAATGGTGAGTTGTTTTTGGGATACAACATCCTGAAATGTTTTGGTTTGCATTACATTAGCACAATGATTACAGTGGTGGCATTTGTAGCAACCCCTAGGCCTAGTGCATAACCATGTTTGTTGGCAATCTGGTTTAAGGTAGCTGTGGACCAGTTTGTCTCGCAGGGTAGGGCATCTTCTAAAACTTACCAAAGGTGGTTCAGGAAAAACCTGGCTCAGAAGATCATCACTCCCAATGATACCCCAATTCTTTCTTGTGCTTTGCTTTATTTGTTCAGCCTCTGTACTGTACAAAGTGACAAATACTGGTCTGTCTTTTGTTTGTTTATTAGTCTTTCTTTTCAGTAGTGATGACCTGTCAGTGTGTTTAGCTCTAGTGTAGGCCTTTTGGAGAGTAGTGTTTTTATACCCCCGTTCCACAAACCTTGATATCATTTCTTTAGATTCACTTTCAAAAACCTCGTCTTGGTCACAAATTCTCCTTAGTCTTTGGAACTGTCAATATGGTACATTCTCTTTGAGCCAATTTGGATGGAAACTTCTGGCATGTAGAGTGATGTTTCTGTCAGTTGGTTTCCTGTACACAGAGGTATGTAGAGATCCTTGATCATCTTTAGAGATGGTAAGGTCAAGAAAGTTAATAAAATATTTACTGTATTCCAAAGACAGCTTAATGTTTGAGGTAATACTGTTAAAAAATGTATGGAATTCTTTTAACTCTGTTTCTGATCCAGACCAAACCAAACAGACATCATCAATATAGCGTCCCCACCAAACAATGTACTTCAAAAACATATTCATTTCACAATTAAAGACAAAATCTTCTTCCCATTTGCCCAAGAACAAGCCTGCATATGACGGGCTATAACATGTCCCCATTGCACACCCTTTTGTCTGTTTAAAGATCTTGTCCTGGAAAATGAAGATGTTGTTAGTTAAGGTCCATTCTGTCAATGAAAGTAAAAAGTCAGTGGGTGGCATTTCAGATGCAGGTCGCAACTATAAAAAATGTGTGAGTGCTTCAAGACCCTGTTGGTGTTCAATGTTCGTATACAATGCTTCCACATCCATTGTGACAAGAAAAGATTCAGAGCCTATATTTTGCAGATCTTGTTCAAAACATCAGTTTTATCTTGTATATATGCAGGGAGAGAAGGTAAAAAAGGTTTGATGAAGTAGTCAATGGTCTTAGATACTGGTTCAGTCAGGCTTTCATTTCCTGAGATCACAGGTCTGCCTGGTGGGTTGTCAACACAATTATGTATCTTAGGTAGCAAATAGAATGATGCCATTTTTGGAGTTTCGTTCCACAGAAATTTAAATTCAGGCTCAGATATCCACCCCTTGTCCTTTGCCTCAAATAGTATTCTTCCCAATTCCTGTTTGAGTGACTCTGTTGGATTGTAGGTCAGGGGTTGATAAAACTCTGTGTTATTTAGTTGACGAAATTCCTCTTTTACATACTTCTGCCCCACACAACAATAGCACCCTCCTTATCTGCCTTTTTAATGACTATTTCATCATCTTTTGATAGTGTTTCCAATGCTGTCTTTTCTTTGTGGGAAAGATTGTTTAGTTTGTGAACCGTCTTGTTCTTAAATAAATTGTCAATATCAAAATTCACCTTTTTGGCAAATGTATTTAATGCAGCATTTTGAACCAATGGGCAGAAAGTAGATTTGGGCTTAAACTGTCGTCTACTAGAAAGAGAGTCTATCTGACCTGTATCTGTGAAGCTTGCAGAGGCCGTGGCATTTTGCTTGTACCATGTCTTGAAATGTAGATTCCTGTAGAAACGGAAGAGGTCGATCTTTGTATCAAACTGCTTAGCTGAATGGGTTGGAGCAAAAGATAATCCTTTGGAGAGGACTTGGATACTCTCCTCTGACAGAGCTTTGCCAGAGATGTTGATTACGGCTCGTGCCGTAACCTTGACCATCTATATTCATGTTTGACCTTCTTGAGAAATATATGATACTTATCTCTGACTGTGTTGTAAGGATGACATCTGCCGGATGCTTTTATGTAATGGCAATTGTCACCTGACCAGCACTCCTGCCAGGTGGAGGTTTCTGATAGGTGGACTTATGCTTTAAGAAACTCTCCTTCCTGTTGAGAACTGTTTGACTCCCTGATGAAGGCTTAATTGCCGAAACGCGTTGGAGTTTTTTTTAAAGGGAAATGTTACCAAGCCATTACAATAAAGGCTTTTTAACTTTGTTCAACTGAGAGTGCACATGGTAGGGTTGTTTGAAAGAGCCTTGGAGAGAGCTGGGACATTTGTCCTGCATCTTTTAGACGATTTTCTAAGAGTTGACGTTCCCTCGTCTTTATCAGCAGCTCACCAGAGCTGCTATTAAATCCTGGTCCGTTGCTGCCATTATCTCTTACAGAGATCACTCTCTAGTAATCCACCTTAACTTCACTATGCGTATTATCTCTCTTGGTCGCTCATTCATTGCATTCCTTCCTAGCACTGGCTAATTCTTTTCAAAATCTAAAAGACAATGTAGTCTTACACGAAGGTTGTCACTCAGATCTGGGGTTCTGGTCCTTGCTATGTGATTGACCAAGTCAGCAAGGAGAAAAACATGGAACAGACAGACAGACACACCCACAGACAGAGTTTTTGTCATTATATAGTAAAATTATATAGTAAGATAAGATATAATGTTGGAAGCAGTTCTACTCATGGCTTTCTATGGGCTTTTCAGGTGCGGTGAATATACAACCAGATCTCTCTGGTATTTAACCACCCCCCACTATCTCATGTAAACATATCTGTGGGGAGCGATGAGGCCGGAGTCTAGATGCCAAACTTTATGTTCTGCTGTTGAAATAAACATTTAAAAAGTGAGTTGTCTGACTGAAATGGAGCAATGCCTGCGAGCTAATTCAGGCAGTCAACTTGAGCTGCACTGATTTACGCATACACGTCATACATCACTCTACGTCATCTACAAAACATATCCTCCCAATTTTAAGCTGCAAATCTTCCCAACTATTCCTTTGCACTGTCTATGCTGCTGCTGCTACCCTGCATCAGTACTGCTGCTTGCTCTTTCAGCCCCACTCCCACCCTCACCCCAGCATCCACCTGCAGGCTCCAGCTAGGGGGGGGAATTTATAATCATCACTATCCAACATCTCATGTAAACATATCTGCGGGGAGCGATGAGGCCAGAGTCTAGATGCCAAACTCTAATTATGTTCTACTGTTGAGATTAACATTTCAAATGTGAGCTGTCTGACTGAACTGTATGTTAAGGACATAACTTCATTCCTCTGGCATGCAATTTTTTGTAGGATATCATACAAACTGTTCTATGAGGACACGGTGATTACTGATATGGCGGCCAATGCAGTGAAAAAAACTTTTCTATGTGGATTGTGCACTGATTTTGCCTTGCAGCTATTTACAGACAACTAAATTACCATCTTTGGAGAAGTATTCCCAAACCTCACTGCCCGTTCACTGCTATTCAGCCATCTGTAGGTGATAAAGGAAAACAAGTTCTATTTAAGCCTGGCATTATTTTTAAATGTATAAATAACTGTTCATTTTAACTGATTGTATATTTTACATAGAACATTTGACAAAACAAGTTGTTAATACATGCTCACACATTAGCCTCCACTCAGCACGCCTGTAAAGTATACCCCTACGCTACCCCAGCGCTAGGTCTGGTACAACAGATGTCCACTGTGGGGTTCCTCAGGGGTCAGCGCTAGGTCCAATTCTCTTTTCAATTTACATGCTCCCTCTTGGCCATGTTATTCGCAGGCATAACATCAGTTTCCATTGTATGCAGATGATACTCAGATCTATTTAAGCTGTGATCCAACTAACAACTATCAAAACACGACTAACCTGCTAAACTGCCCTAGGGACATTCAGAAGTGGATGTCACAAAACTTCCTGCAGCTTAATGATGGCAAGACACAGATATTAATCATAGGACAAGATAGTGCAAATATTCAAATATCAAACAGTCTTGGTTCTCTGTCCCACTCAATAACTTCACACTGCAGAAATATTGGTGTCATTTTCGATCAAACCCTCAGTTTAGAAAAAACATGGCAAATCAGTAGTTCAATCCAGCTTCCACCATCTCAGAAATATCTCGAGAATAAGATCATTCCTTTCCAACAAACATCTGGAAACTTTTATTCATGCATTTATAACTAGTTATTTAGATTATTGCAATTCCTTGCTCTCTGGTATCAGTAAATAAAAAAACCCTCTCACGCCTCCAGCTCATCCAAAATTCTGCTGCAAGAAACTTTACTCTACTTGAAAACATGACCGCATCACACCAATCGTGGCTTCCCTACACTGGTTATCGGTTGCTTTTACAATTGATTTTAAGATTTTATTGATTACTTACAAAGCCATCAAAGGCCTTGCTCCAAGATATATATCAGATCTACTATTGCCCTATGTTCCTTCTGGCACCCTGAGATCCTCAGATGTATATTTTGTTGTTGCTCCAAGGTCTCGATTAATTCACAAAGGTGACAAAGCCTTTGCAGTTAGAGCTCCACAACTTTGGAATGACCTGCCTGAGGAGATCAGGGCCGCAAACTCAGTCTCATCTTTTAAATCACTTCTGAAAACCTACTTGTTTAAAACTGCTGATTTTACGTTTTTATCATTGTGTATCATTGCTATATGTATACTATTCTTAGTGCAATGGGGGGTTATGGAGCTCTAACATTGAACTTTTAGCACCAGCATCCCACAGCTCAGTCACATATCAGTCTGGTCTCCCAAGGACAGGGATTGCTGTTTGTGGATAATGTGTGCAAGAGTGCGTGTGCTACTGTGTGTGTGTGTGTGTGTGTGTGTGTGTGTGTGTGTGTGGTCAGTCATTTCCATGTGGCCTTTAGATTAACAGTATCTTAAACCCCTCTTTGCTTTCTCTCCTCTCTCCCCCTTCCTTCTCTCCTCCCTTTTACTTGTCTGTCTTTTATTCCTTCTGAAAGTTTTTACATTCACAGCTCCTCACCTTCCTTCACTGGAGCACAAAATATAAAGCAAAGCCCCCTCCCTTCCCTTTCCCACCCCCAGTCCCACAGAGAGCTGAATTAGCTCTCAGTAGGCCTGTTTCCACCGCAGGAACTTCGGGGTAGATTTACGGGGCCGGGGCCGTTGGTGCGTGTCTCCACCGCAGGAACCACCCCCGAAGGACAGAGTTACGGAACTTTTACAGGGGCTAAACAAGTCCCTGCTTCGGGGTAGGTACTCAGAACGGCCCCGAAAGACTCCTGGGTGGGGCTGGGGATTACTTGGCGCTGATTGGATTTACTCAAGGCGGGATGTGACGTTAACAGAAAGCAACAAAATAGCCGGCATTTTTAAAACTCAGCAGACAAGGGTTAGCTCGTTCATAGCTTCCACCGCCATGTAAACAAACTCAATAACCGGTCCGTGAAAAACATAATTTTTCCCGCGGATATCTTAGTTACAACATGATTGAGCTAGCAAAGCAGTTTTGTGTTGCTATGTGTGGTATTTATTCAGTTTTGGGAAATCACGATGTCTAGAAAGCATCAGTAGCTGCAGCTGACAGGGACAGCTAACAGCAGCAGCAAAGCTAACATCAGGACGTCATTTGTTAAAAGCCTCCTGTTGTCAGATACGACATGAAACTACTCCAGTTAGCTCAATCATGTTGTAACTAAGACATCCGCTGGAAAAAAAAATTTCATGGGCCACTTTGTGAGTTTAGTGAGTTATTACAGACACCGCTAACCGCTAACAGCGTCCCTACGCCGCTACGTTGCTCCGGTCAAAATGGTCGCGTAACGATTACATCACATCCAGAGCCTGGTAACTTCACAGGAACCTTCCTCCTACTCCACTCTCTCAGTGGAGACACGGCGGTTGAGAGGGCCGAGCGAGGGGACGTTCCTGTAGTAGTTCCTGCCCCCAAATAGTACCAGGAACTTCTTCGGTGGAAACGGGCCTAGTGAGACAAGGGTGGGGGCAGCTGAAGCCCTAAAAGGCCCCGACTGCAGCAGGGGGCTGCAGTGAGGGAGTCGCCCATTCTTGCATGTCGCACGTGGGGCTAGAGGGGTCTTTGTGTGGGCTGTCACCAAGCTAACAGGGCAGCTTTGTCCCGCTGGTGCTTTGGAGTGCCAGCTACATTTATTTATTTACTCTCCTCCGTTTGGCGGGCATAGTGCATGTTCATGCTCAGCTGCACATCAATCCAAGGTTACAGCCAGGGTGCCTGGAAAGCTGAATGGATAAATGGCTGGATAGCTGGCACATACACATATACAAATTGTGAAACTCAGTAACACACATGACAGTTACATTGAGGTTCAGGTGTTTCTGTTATTTTGTCCACCCCCTGTAGTTTAGTGTAGTTATTTTTAGTGCAGTGATATAGAGTTAGTTTAATGACAAAAATCAAATGTTTGTAACCCAAAACCTGACGTGCGGTTGTACAATATCTATACTATGCGGCCAAGAGTTTGTGGACACATACTTTGATTTGCTCTTGACTAGTTCTCTTTGTTACATTTAGGTCAGATCTTAAAGGAAAATGTGTCTTTGCTTTCCTGTTGAGAGTTAGGGCTGTACACATTTTGCATGTTTTATTGCTATCTCTAATCCATTGTTTTCAATCCAGACACAAGGCAGGCGTGCTCAAACGCCACAGCTATGCTAGTGCAATGCCATAGTGGCGCACATGCTTTACAGAGCGCTTGCTTTCAGGGCACGATGGCTGATGTGACGAGGACCAACCAATTACAGCTGACAGATATCTTTCTCTTCTTCTGTAAATATAAGTTTGTGATAAATATGGGGAAGAAGTTGGTCATTTTAGTGCAGGGCTACCAGAGCTTTACGTCCCATGGACAATAGGTCTTCACACAAACAGCGCGTGGAAGAAGATCAGCTCTGAACTTCAGATTTCAGGTAAATTTGATACTTTGATACAGTGCCTCTGGTGTGTAGAGTGACTTTACTGAGTCCTTTTGTCTCAACGGTGTCCCAGGGAAGATCTCTAAACATGTATGCATCTATTGTCTCCGGGAGGACATTACTCTTGAGCCCTGCACATTAGCATGCACAAAACAGATATGATACAACAGAAAAACATCAGTCATTGCCATCAGTGAATGTCATCTTACTACCAATATTGATATTTCCCTTTTTAATAGGATGCTTTGTTTTTAATGAAAAAGCAATAGTTAACTTTTTTCAAGGGGGTTGTGATCATTTCAGCTGATTTTTGTATCATTTGGGTGATTTGAAACCAATTGAAACGGCTATATTCCAATGAATCAGCCCCTCCTCACCTCTGGTAATCCAGACTGACAAGGCTCTGAGTGCTACACTTCAAGATACAGTGACTGATAACTGATGACCAACTTTTTTTCCCTCACATTTACACAGTGCCACAGCATAACAGTATTTATATAGTGAAACACATATTGAAAAGTCAGGTGCTGGTCAGATCAGCTGGGTCAACGTATCCTCATAGAACAGTTCGTATGATATCCTACAAGTTAGTGCCCCATGAATGATGGTTCATAAAGTTACAGAGGTTAGGTTTAAAACAACTTAAGTTACTGTGGTTAGGTGTAGGAAAAGAAACATGATGAGGACGTACCTTAAAATGACTCAAAGTTCACACAGTTATGAACATGCTACTCTAGGGAAAAGTCCTGGTGGAGAGTCTGTTTTTTGTTTGTTTTTTTGACCCATCCACCAGCCCAACCTGCCTCCTGGTTTAATCCTTTCAGCACATTTGTCACAGTAGGGGTGTTGCTAGGAGTTGAAAACATCTGGGGCTTTAGCCCTGAAGTGGGAACAGTGGGCACTAATCACGAAGAATATGCTGCACATCAAATTAAACAGCAGAACCTGGGCTACAAGGCCATATAAACCCTTTTTACATGCCCCAAACACAGCTCAAACAATAACTAAATAATTAACAACATATCAAACTCCATACAGCACCGATATCTCGACCCACTCGTCATATTTCGGGCTTGAATTGCCTTGTGTATGAATGGTGCTATATAAATAAAATTGCCTTGCCTTGCCTTGCCTCTACCGCGATGCCACGTTATGCAAAACACACACCATTCACCTCAAATGAAAGCAGAAACACTGCTCTTTCCACACATATGCCAAAGCACTCTACACCAAAGCATCAGAGAGATAGAGGCCAAAGAACAACAATAACAGAAATCCTTTCGCTGAGCCATAGTTTTAAAATTTCTCTTACCATTGTTTTGTCGTGAAATGTTAATTCAGCCACACGGTACGTTCCGGTAGACCGACATGTTGTGCTGCATTCAAATGAATCTGGGTGGACATGATGGGCTTTAGGACCTGTGGGGGGAGCATAACAATGACCATATTCAGCAGCCGGCACCTCCCCCACAACAGCATTCTGCTGACTTTGATTGGCTTGCAGTGCTGTCAATCTCGTGCTGGTGGGTACAGCGTCATTCTATTGGCTCTAATGAATAAAACGAAGTGTCAATCACTCAAATCGACCAATCCGTTGTGGAGATACAAGCCTCCAAAGCACAGAGGAGTAAATTTGCTTAGAACATGGCGCTCTTAAATACTTGATTCTGATTGGTCAATCAACAAAATTCTGCGGTGTTTATTTCTTGAGGTATCACCGCTGCTCTGCTGCTCCGTTGCTAGGGGCGCCATAGCAAAGGCCTAAGACTGAGGAGCATCAAAATCAGTTAGCGTTAGTCCACACAGGCAAAATAGGATCGGAGTGGCAAAATTTTTGGGACATCACTTTTAACATTTTTGGAGAGGACAAAATGCTTGATGTTTGGCTAAAAAATGACATGTCCCCAGCAAAAGAAAATAGGGATGCACCGAAAATTGGGTGAAAAGCCGAATAATATTAAACGCTTGGCCAAATACCGAGTACCAAATATCGAATATCGTTGTTTAGTTTTTCATTAGTTTTTGCAGATGAACCCCCTCCAGATTAGTGTTGTCACAGTACCAAAATTGGGACCTACTGTACGATACCAATGAAAATATCATGGTTCTGAGTAGTATCAGGATACCACAGCAAAAATGAGGCAGCTGTGCCTTTTGTCATTTATAAAAAGATGAATCACTTTTCTATAATACATCAATGATATTTCAGTGGAATAAATTACTTATTGACTTATTCATACTTCAAAAACAGCATCAATACGACTCCTAATCACATGTAGTCTAGCAGCCAGCCCATAGAGCCCCATTGTGAACCCGGAAATGTTGAGTACACCAAAGTTTTATTGCAGAAATGTGAAGTATGGGTCCCCAGCATGCAGAAACTGCCTGCTAATTTTCATATGTTGAGCAATTTGCATAATTAGCACAATTAGCATAATTAGCTGAATCGTCCTGATTGACAATAGATTTTGCACTGTGTGACCAGTTTCTACAATATTGGAGTGGTTTCAGAGGTTTTAGAGGATGCTGAATTCAATTCTGGCACTTCCAGACTTCAAAATGGTAATTCTGTAACAAATTTGGATAAATTTAGACACATTTTTTATTAATCTCGGCCAATTTTTTTTTGGTTATTTTCATGTTTCATTTCTATTTTAATCTCAACATGTTGAAATAAATTCCGCCATGTTGAGATTTAAGTTGGAATGATATTTTAACTGGAATGATAATTTAATTGACAATTTGAGTGTCGAAGTGTTGATTTTCAAGTCATGTTGACTTTCATGTCGAAATTCACCTTGCAAATATTTTTTTCTTTATATATCGCCTTAATATTCGTACAAAAGTCAGTCAAAGGATTTAATGTTGACATTACTTATGTTTTCACATTAAGATAAAAAGTGGACAAAGTGGACAGAGTTATAATGACAATATTGTTCAATACATTGTGGATTTCTAGTCAGATCCATTTTGTGAGTGAATCTGGTGTTCTAAAATTAGTTACCATTATTTCTTTGTTAAAAATTCAGACTTCTTGTGGTTTGATAAGGAAAGGATTAAAAACAGTCGATATTCAGTGTGTTGTTGCTGCTTTCTCAAGTTGTTGTGAAGGATTATTTAATCATTCGTCTCTGGGGTTAAGTACTTTCAAACCAAAGAGAGATGGTTTGATCAGGTCGAAATGTCGGGAAAAAAGTGTCTGTTTGCACCATGCAGTGGCAAAGATAGGGACTTTAAAATATCTGGATCCAAAGGAATCGCTACTCTGCTAATAAAGAGCGAGGAGCTTGGAGACACAGCCATACATGAGATTTTGTCAAACATTATTGCTACTGATGGTGCTTCATCAGCTTCTGTGCTATGTCACAAATCTTGCTACAGCTCATATACTTCTCGCTCTAGAAATGTGAGCAAACGCAAGTCAGACTCATGTCAGAGTCAGCCTGGAAAGCGAATCATTCGCTCTCAACTCTCTGCCTTTGATTATTCAAAACAGTGCTTGTTCTGTGGTCTTATTTGTGAAGAAAAAGACTCTAAAAATCCTAACAGGTGGAATCCAGTTAAAAAATGTCAGACTTTAGATAGGCCAGGCCTTCCATCCTTCAAAGATGCGATTTTGTCTAAGTGTGATGAACGGCAGGATGATTGGGCAGAAGTTGTGAAGCTACGGGTGAATGGCGTCATGGACCTTCCTGCAGCTGATGCTCAGTATCACTCCAAGTGTTACAATGCTTTCAGGAAGGTACCTATTGATTCAGGTGCAACTGCTAGTAAACCAATTGACAGCTGCCTAGCTTCGGTCATAGACCACATGAGTGCGAACAAGTCAGTGACTTGGACTGTCTCCGAATTATATGATGTTTTTGTAGCTAATTCTGTGAGTTTGTGCCAGAAGCAAATGCTAGCCAACCTGTGTGATTATTATGGTGATGCCGTTATTGTAGTGAGAGTTGAAGGATGCCAGATGATTGTTGGCTTTAGGCAGTACATTGGTAAATCACTCAAATTAGTCGGAAAAACTGGCCTCTCCAATGACGATGATGATGATGTCAACAAGGTTGTCAGAAAAGTTAGTCTGATTTTGATTTAGTATGACTTCAGTTGGACTAACTTTTAAAAAGTTAAAAAGTCCGGTTTTAGTAGGACTAACACAATAAAACAAATTTTCCTCATGTCATGTAAACGTTCTGAGTGTAACAGTATATATGTTTTTTATTTTACCAGTCATGTTGATGTCCCAGGACTTTTTTTTCTGTTTGTGAAGATGCTTATGGCTGAGTTGTGACATACTGAGTGTTTGTCTTATAATTACAGTCCTAAAATAAGGGTTTAAAAAATGACATTAGTAATTTGCATCTGGGTGTGTTAGTCCATCTTTGAAAAATCCGCTTTAGTATGATTTTAGTTGGACTAACATATTAACATGCATTTTAAAAGTCCAGTTTTAGTTGGACTAACACAATAAATCCCCCTTCTCTAATGTAATGTAAACATACTGACTGAGACACAAAATTAATTAGTGAGCCAGGCCAGATGTACCAGTCATTATATTATATATATATATATATATATATATATATATATATATATATATATATATATATATTATTATTAAAAGCTCCAGCTCCATACCTAACTGACAGACATGAGAGTTGTACTGATAGTTTCATCTGTCAGCAAAGAAGGCGGATCAGCATATTAGTTAAATTGTCAAAGTATTCCTCTAATGCATTGTACAATTCAGCCAGTCTCCAACTTCTGGCCACACTGTCAATGCATATGGATGGTGGTTCTCACACTGAACAACTAAACAGTGGGACCTCCTGTAGGGAGGGCAAGGAAACACATGTGAGGACATTTTATTCTTGCGGTGCAAATGGTCTTTTCCTTATGAAATTATTAGACTCTATTTCCATTTCCTGTGGAGGCTGATGAGTATCATAAAGTAACAAATTAAATGAATGAAACTGATTGACTAACATTGACTGATTTCAATGAAACTGAAAAAAGGGGTAAAAGAACTGTCAGTATAAAAAAAGAAAAGGAAAAAAATCAGAAGATTGCAATTAAAAAAAAAACATAATGCCAAATTTTATTTTCGATGCCAAAATTTACTCTCACTGTTCAACCTCCACACACCACTCATCCATGCGTCAGACTGTTTATGCCAAATTTTTTTTTAAAATCATAACGTTTTAGCAGAACTGTCTTTGGAAAGTACTGAGCATATAACAGCATACAAGACTTGGATTATACTGCATCAGTTGTGTGACAGTTTGTGAACGAATGTTTTTATATAGTTTTGCTGTTGTTAAACGCCGACTCCTATTACTTAAATTCATCAATAATGTTCACCTTCTTTTAAAATTCTCTTTTTACTGTGGAGGCTTGGGAGAAAAAGAAATGTTTTTTCACAAATTCAATGTAACATGGGGTGAGTAACTGATACACAAAAGGTCATATGGGTGGTGAGGTTTTCCTTTATATGATTATTTGTATGAATCACTTAATATCTTACTGTCTGGTATTTTTCAGTGCTTTATTTTGTTTTTAATGATACTTTTCAAGTCAAATGCTGCAGACAAACCTTCCTATGGTACTACTAATTATAATGTAGAAACCCGAGTGAGAACAAAAGAAACAACTGGCACCAGACCAACTGAAGTCCATTTAGTAAAGCTTATTGCAGAATTAGAAGTCCGTCACAGGCCCAGATCAGCACAAGAGTTTCCTGTCACTGAAGTGAGCCAAGAAGTAAGAGGAAGAGCCAGGGAAAGGACAGCAGGTCAGTTCTCACACCCTCTGCTGTCTGACCATAACACAGTCCACCAGAGCAGGTCACACTATGAGACAAAACAGCAGGTCGATATGTCAGTGTCTACACTGTAAAGTACAGTCAGTAGGCAGTACTGAGTTCCACACAGACATGAAGTCAGTGAGCAGACTGAGATCAGAGAGGTCACACAGTGCAGGGTCAGGAAAGAATTTTCACAAACAGGGACAGCAAGAAAACAACTCACTGATAATGCTTAGTAAGAGATCTCACAGGTAAAGGCATTAGTTTTGGACATCATACATTCATCTGGGAGTAATATGCAGCATTGTTTACCTTTTAAAACTAACGTACATGATCAGCATTTTTATGATCTACTTTTATTAGTTTAGGTCTTTAATTACAATAATAATCTTTATTTATATAGCACTCATGTCATTCTCCATCTGTGCCCATGTTTCTCTTGCTATCAGAATTACAAAAATTTTATGTGCTTATATGTATTATACTATACTTATTATAGATATATATACTTTTGTTATAAATTTTTAAAATATGCGTCTATTATTTATATTTACATACATAATATTAACATATATTGATGAGCTTTGGGCTATATATACATGGGGAATTGGGGCAACCTGATGAGAAATGGGCTTCTGGAACAAGACAGATAGACAGGAGCTGAGAATATGGGACTGTTGGAATGCTACTGCACAAGTAACCACAGTGAGAGGGGTTACATGCAGAGGATGTGGGATATATGGATGCTTTGAAACCCAACATCTACACTGACAAAGAAATAACTCCTAGCCCAGTGTTCCAAAATCCACAAATGGCAACTGCTATCACAATTACAGATTGATGAGATACAACAAATATGCTACGGCAAGGGGGAGCCAGGACAACAGGTCAAAGTGGGAATGTCAATATCAACCCCCCACTCCGAGATTGGGTACCAAGCCCAAAGCCCTTACGACACAGATTCAGCAAGGGAACAAATGACTTGAGATTGAGAATAAAGACAAAACTGGAATCTCGACACCCCGAAGCCAATTACCAAGGATTACCAAGGCTAAGTGACAAAGTACACTCTGAAGGTCTGCTAGATGATGAGAATGCAGTACTACGAACAATCCTAACTAGGACCATTAATGAGACAAATCAGCTGATGTGCACCACAACAACAGCGATCCTAGAGATGCTTGGCTACAAGATGAACACCATGAGCCACAAAGAGCGCTACACTCAATGGAGAAGGAGGCTAGAGGCCAAGATCAAGGCAACACAGAAAAAGGTTCGTCAAGTTACAGTAAGGTGTGGGGAAGTACAACAAACTGTCTATTAGGGATGGGCAAACGATCAAAATTCATTATTCGATCATCAAAAAAATTAACGATCAATTATCGATTAATTGATAAGGAAGTATTTCAAAAGAGAGAAAACAAAAGAGTGCAGTGCAGACTGTCGCCACAAGAGAGCGCAGCTACCCCAGTTATGAGCTTCAACCCTTAGGCCAAAGAGGAAGAATGGCGCGCATGCACAGTTCACCCTTGGGTGTTTACAACTGTTGCCAGTGTTGGGATTCACAAATTCCCAAAACTTGATTGGACAAGACCTTTTACAGTGACATGCGACTCTGTGAGTCATGTCACAGGCATTTGTACAAGATCTGCTCCCTTCCACAGAACTTTTTTTTCTTGCCCTGGAGCTTCAGCAGCTCACACCGCTCTCCGGCTGGGCTTGGAACAGCCCAGAGGCCCAAACCCCTGCTCCAGAGGCCCAAACCACTAAAGGGATGGCAACTGATCACAGACTCTGTTGCAAAAAAAAGGTTTGCAACTAGCTTTCCAGCAACAAGGAACTTAGTGAATTAGCACCCAGCGTCTAACTCTGCGAAACCCTGAGTGACCAGCTCCTTAGAGTTTCACCTTTGGAACAAATGACACAACAAAGACTGCAGCTGAAACCACGCCTTCCCAGCCTTCTTCTGCCGGCCAACAGCGGCACACCACCAAGTGGCTCTTTCCTCCATCCATTCAAGGATCGGTAATGTAACAACTGTGCATAGCATATTACAGCTTTACAGACTAAGCAAGACTGGTTAACTTGTTGTATGTGCTTTGATGCTGTTCAGTGAGTATTGTTGTGATAGATTGCAGTTAGGTCATTGATTAGTTGGCTTCGCCAATGCTAAGTGTTTAGTTTGCTAATACTGTTTGCAAACAGATTATTGCATACAACTAAACAATCTCTGTACTAATCCAGACCGGTTGCAACACATATCACATTGACATAGACTCACTAACAAAGGCTTTCAACAGACCTACACCCAAACAGGCATCTCCAAGTTCCTGCTTCTTTTCCTTTGTCTTTGTCCTGACACACACACACACACACACACACACACACATATACACACCAAGCTTGTATATAGTTAGTTTGAATTTGTGTGTTTTGGTTTGCTTTGCTAATTTGTGAATAAATATAATTCTTTGGAATCATACCAGCTGTCTGTTTAATGCTGCACAAGAGTGAATGAATAGTCAACCTCTGCTGCGTCAAGAACTCCGAAATCCTTCAGGCGTTACTGTTAATTTTGATTGTTGTCATTAATTTAATTATTAATCGAACTCCAAATTAATAGTTTAGCCTATTTTATGAGACTGATATCTTTAATTGGCACCACGAGGTGATTTAATGTTAATTAAGTCACATTATTTAACATAATTATTAATTATTAATAATAATTAATAATTATTTCCGATAGCCAATTAAACCACAACATATTTGGTGCCACCGTGTGAAGTAAATATATGTTGATTCCCAACACCAGCCAGGGGTTACAGGTTTCAGCGAAACCTCCATCTTTCAATGGCGTAGTGTTTTCAGAGGCCTCAAGGGAAGCCGCCGAGGCTTTGGAGAGCGATGAGAACCTCCGTCTGTTTATGATTTTTTGCCTGGCATAGGTCTGGCGGGGGGTCTCGTAGGCACGGCAGCTCACTGGGCCTGTAGCATTGTAGGGGAATCACTGTGACTATCGAGCAAAATTATTTGTGATTGATCAAAATCCTTAACAATCAATCATCGATAATTAAAAATTGATGCCTATCCCTACTGTCTATACCTGAAGCACGGGAGACTGCCAAGGCTCACAGCCCTGGCTAAAGAAACTAACTGCACTCCATGAACACCTGGCAGCACAAATGAACCAGCTGCTGAAGGATGGGACCCATCCAGAGTGGATGACCCAGAGACAGCCAGTTCTGATCATGAAGGACCCCCAGAGGGGCGTGGTCCCATCCAACTCCCGGCCAATAATCTGCCTCTGTACAACATGGAAGCTCCCGTCAGGCATCATAGTGGCTAAGATGAATAGGCACATGACCAAATACAGAAAGGAATTGGTTGTAATACCAGGGGAGCCAAGCACTAGCTACTGGTCAATAAAGCAGTCACCAAAGACTGTAAGACCTGGCAGACCAACCCCTACACTACCTGGATTGACTACAAGAAAGCCTACGATTCAATGCCACACACATGGATTCTGGAATGCTTGAAAATATAAAACATCAACAGGCACTAAGGGCCTTAATAGAGAACTCAATGGGGCTGTGGAAAATGACTCTGGAGGCCAACCCAAGGCAACTGCACAAGTTATGATCAAGTGCAGCACATACCAAGGTGATGCACTGTCCCCGCTACTGCTCTGCATGAGCTTGAACCCCCTCAGTCAACTCTTAGGCTACGGATACTGGTTCCGAAGTGGAGCAACCATCAGTCACGTCCTTTACATGGATGACATCAAGTTGTATGCCAGGAGCAAGCGAAATATCGACTCACTGATCCACCTCACCAGGATCTACAGCAATGACATCAGAATGTCATTCAGACTAGATAAGTGTGGTCAGAAGAGAGGGAAAACAATCAGAACCGATGCGGTTGAACTACCAGAGGGCAGCATTGCAGATGTTCAGGACAGCTACAAATACCTTGAGGTCCTGCAGGCAAATGCAAACCATGAGGAGGCTGCAAGAAAGTAAGCCACAGCCAAATACCTACAGGGAGTAAGGCAGGTCCTGAACAATCAGTTGAATGGAAAGAACAAGGTCCGAGCCATCAACACGTACACCCTGCCAGTTATCAGATACCCTGCTGGTATAATAAGCTGGCCAAAGAAGGATATAGAGGCAACTAGTATCATGACATGGAAGCTTCTCACAATGCATGGAGGGTTTCATCCCAAGTCCAGCACCCTGAGACTGTACATTAAGAGGAATTTGGGGTTCTTACCCAAGGATACTTTAACATGTGGACTGGTGAAGCAAAATGGTTTCACATAACAAATGAACTGAACCATTGTTTAGTTGGATCAGGACCAAGACCACCCCTTTTTGTTGGACCAAGGCTCAGTGTTTTGTGCAGCCTGTGGTCAGGGGAAGGTTTCACACCTATAATTTTGGCTCAAATCAAACTAAAAAGTCCTAAAGTCCAGACCTAACAAGGTAGAAAGGGCCCTGTCTAGTGATATTCTATATTTTTATGCCAGTGATAGCTGAGGCTGGAGCATTTTGTTTTTGGGGTGTCCGGACCCAAAAACATGTTGAGTTTGGGATGTGTGGACAGTTAAATCATTCCACAACCAGAAGCAATGCATGGAATGAATGGAGTCATGGACAATTATACAGCAGCAGCAACAATGTAAGAAGACGAGTATTGACAAGAACACTGAGTATTTATAACTGATTATTTATTTTATTTTTAAAAATGAATTGATATATTTGTGTTGTTTTTAAGATTTACATCTTTAGTAGGAACCAGTGTACATAGTTAGTGGTTTCAGTGCTTCAGAGTATTTACACTAAATGGACACTCTTTTTTTGCATGGCTGAACTTTCTGATCCCACAGATCACATACTGCATACAGTGCAGAGGCTTAAATTAAGCTTGACATACTGTAGGTGATATCACAGTTAACATTCTGTCTGTTTTCAAAGTTACATTATAATTGTGTGGTACAGTCATGCAGATTTCATCTGAGCTAAAATAGTAGACGAGATGTTCACTGACAAGTATGTCAACAAAGTTTTAAGTTTTTGCAAGTAGAATGTCACTATCATTGACTGACTAGAAGTTTGAAAAACCAAACAAACATTCAAATATGTGAATTAACCGTGTGGCTGCATATGTGATAAGCTCCAGCATGTTAATAACCTAATATGGTTATCTGAGGAAGAGTTACATAATGTACATGTTATTTGGAATGGCTACGTGTAAACTCATGTGTCACTGCACATGAATGCTGACGATCCAGTGGCTGCGTGTGGATGTACTGTAGGTGGGGGCAAGTCAGAAAGCACAGGGGGGATGTGTGGGTAAGGCCATTGTGTTCTGTCTTTGGAGTCAGGCGAGGATTGTTCACGGGGCACTCCAAATGGGCTGTGGTCGCGGGTGTGGTGTTCCAAGTTTATTGTGTGCAGTTTCCTGTCCTGATCACTATAAATAGAGAAACAGAAAAAGATGGAGCACTGTGGCTGAAGTTCACAGCTGTTCAAACTGCAGAAAACCCCAGGAGCAGACGTCAACATAACTAAAACTTCACAGTGCTCCGCCAGCCGTGACTTTTACAATTTAAAAGGCGTTCTTATAACCTGAAACTGAATGGACAGAATGAACCGAGAACCCAACTCTTCTCTCCAGCAAAGTATTAGGGCCACACTGAGAGAAAAAAAATCTTAGTATTACAACAACAAAGTTGTAAATTAATGAGAATAAAGTTTTACTGTTTCAAGAAAATAACATATAAGATTACACAAATAGACTTTATTAGAAAAAAGTTGCAGTATTGTATGAATGAACTCAGATTTAGGAGAAAAATCTCATGAATTTATGGCAGAAAGTCAGGTGACATAGTATAGAGAGCAACAAAGTCATAGTGTTGTTGTTGTTTTATTAGATCCCAGTGCGGCATGTGACACAATTGAATTCTGCTACAGGGACTGGAACATTTAATTGGCCTAAAAGGTTCTGCGCTAAGCTGCTTTAAATCTTATTTATCTGATCGTTTTCAGTTTGTTCATGTTAATGATGAATCATCTCTACGTACTAAAGTTTGTTTAGGAGTTCCACAAGGTTCCGTGCTCGGACCAGTCCTATTCACTCTATATATGCTTCCCTTAGGTAACATCATTAGAAATCACTCTGTAAATGTCCATTGGTATGCAGATGATACACAATTGCATTTATCAAAAAAGCCAGAAGAAACTGATCAATTAACTAAATGGAATGAGCACCAATTTCCTTATGTTAAATTCACACAAAACTGAAGTTATTGTTCTTGGCCCCAAACAACTCTTTATCTGATGATATAGTTTCTCTGGATGGCGTTGCTCTGGCCTCTAGCACTACCGTAAGAAACCTCGGAGTAATATTTGACCAAGATTTGCCTTTTAAATCCCATTTAACACAAACCTCATGGACTGCGTTTTTTCATCTACGTAATTTTGCAAAAATTAGGCCTATCCTGACCTGAAAATCTGCAGAAAAATTGGTCTACGCTTTTGTTACCTCTAGGCTGGGTTACTGTAACTCCCTATTATCAGGTAGCTCTAATAAGTCTTTAAAAACTCTCCAGCTAATTCAGAATGCAGCTGCACGTGTACTAACAGTAACTAAGAAACAAGATCATATTTCTCCTGTTTTACCTTCTTTGCACTGGCTCTCTGTAAAATCCAGAATTGAATTTAAAATCTCCTAAAATCTCCTAACGTACAAAGCTTTAAATGGTCAGGCTCCGTCATATCTTAGAGAGCTAATAGTGCCATATTATCCCACCAGAACACTGCGCTCTGAGAATGCAGGGTTACTTGTGGTCCCTAAAGTCACCAAAGGTAGATCAGGAGCCAGAGCCTTCAGCTATCAGGCTCCTCTCCTGTGGAATCATCTTCCTGTTGCGGTCTGGGAGGCAGACACTGTCTCCACATTTAAGACCAAACTTAAGACTTTCCTTTTTGATAAAGCTTATAGTTGGGCTGGCTCAGGCTTGCCTTGTACCAGCCCCTAGTTAGGCTGACTTAGGACTAGCCTGCTGGGGGACCTCCTATACTACATCGAACACCTTCTCTGTCTCCCTCTCTCTCTCTCTCTCTCTCCTTTGCTAACACTCATATCCTGTTACTACATCTCGCTAACTCGGCTGTACTGCATGTCACTAACTCGGCTTCTTCTCCAGGGGCCTTTGTGCTCCACTGTCTCGCAGGGTAACTTATATCTCAGTGGTTACTGGATAGTGTGATGTGTGTGGTTGTGCTGCTGCTGTGGTCCTGCCTGATGCCTCCTGCTGCTGTTACCATTAGTCATGCTTCTACTGTTATTATACACATATGATGATTGTCATACGTATGTATACTATCAGATATTAATATATACTTTCAACATATTGCACCACAATAGCCGTAATTAGAATTATAATATTATTACTTTAATTAAAGCAGCTGTGCGAAACCTTTCGTTTTTTGATTATAGCGCCCCTTTGGTCGAAGCGGTATGACACGCACAGCCCGGTGTCGTAAAGCCGGCAGTTACCGCATGCATTTGTTTTGGAGAGCGAGAGGATTAACTAACGTCAGGTCAGTCCAAGTAAATTGTGGAAACAGCAAAATTACTCAGTAAATTCTCCTGTCGTGTTTCTGTTCTGATCTAATCTAAGCTGTTGTGTATTTGGAGCTACTAAGGCTACCGTAGTAGTGTGAGCCTCAAGTTATTCTGGGTAATGTAGTAACCGTTGTTGTGCTACTGAGAAACAATGGGAAGCAACCGTGTACGTTCGGTGTAAGGAGGAATAAACGGTTAACAAGTCATCTGCTGAGTCCACATTATTGTGTGAAAAGAATACTCAGACGATTTGGGAGTTATGCCCTTTCTCTATCATTTACATATTGAGACAGCGGTTAGCATGGCACCGTCAGTACATCTTGCGCGGAGGGATACAGCGGTGAGCAACAGCTGCAGCTGGCTCTGGGACAGGTACGCTTGGTCACTCGGTAAATGGCAAACGAAGAGACGAGACGGACGATATTACTCACCCGACTGAACGCTGTCCATCAGCTCCTGCAGGCCTGGAGCGTTTTTTCCAGTTCATCTTAGTAACACGAAAAAAAGTTTCAATCATGCCAGGATTAGTGATTGCTGCAAAGTTTTCATTCCTTGTGATGCACTCCTTGCAGTGGTTTTCTTCCTGATGATATATCTCCCCAATGATGGCAGCACCGAATCCCACTATGTGCAGAAAAATAGGAGCGGAGGATTCAGCCTCTCTCATCTCTGCTCAGCATTCAACACATGGAGTTCCTCATCTGTATGCTCCGGCTCAAACAGGTATGGCTCTGGATCTGTGTCCGCTTCACGAAACTCTTCAAAATCGCGTTAAGGTCGTCCACTGCAGCTGCTAAAATCCGGAGATGACACTAGGCTAAATAAACAGCTGAGTTTTGTTTAAAAGCTACGTCTGTGCCTGCTCACTGGTGTATCCCTCCGCCCATCACAGCGCAGGACATATTGACCCTCTATCAGCGCAATGCTAAACACAGAGACCCAGCCACTGGTCGTGCAGACACGAAAAAGATATTGATCATGTTGTCTCAATATGAAAATGATAGAGAAAGGGCATAACTCCCAAATCGTTAGAGTATTTTTTTAGGTGAAGATTCACAGTGAAGACATAACAAAATCCTAACACAGCAAAGCTGTTACCTGCAGCTGTCACTTGCAAAGCTAACGCTACTAACGTTAGGTCAGTCCAAGTAATTAGTGGAAACATGCTAACGTGACACACAAGTTAGTAGTAAAGTAAGACCTGTTCATAAATGTTCTGGTGTAGCTCTGAATTTCTTATAAACTGAGGACAACTGCCTGCTGTATATTTGTGTTCATGGTCACAGTCACAGATAATTTTACATGATGCTCCTTCGTTATCCGCCATGACATCAAAAGTACAACCAAGTCCTCATAGATACATCTCTGGTAAAACTGTTAGGTGTTATGTGTTCAGCAATGCCCGTTGCGTAACGTTACTGCTTACTCGAAGAACACTGTAAACACGGCTCACAGCACATGTTGTTGTAAGCTGTCATTACCGTCTGTCCTGCATCTCTCTGTCTCACTCTCTCTTTCTGTCTCATTGTGTCATACGCATTACTGCTAATTTATCTTGTTGATCTGTTCTGTACGACATACAGTATATTGCACGTCTGTCCGTCCTGGAAGAGGGTTCCCTACTCAGTTGCTCTTCCTGAGGTTTCTACCATTTTTTCCCCCATTAAAGGGTTTTTTGGGGGGAGTTTTTCCTTATCCGCTGCAAGGGTCCTAAGGACAGAGGGATGACATATGCTCACATTATCACAAATCACAATTTGCCACAGACTGGACATTATAAGTGATTGATTGATTGATTGATGAATAGGTCAGATGTGGGACTCATCAGGCTGGCTCAGACCAGGGTCCCACAAGAACACATTGACTCTAATGCAGTCGTTTCAGATTTCCTTCATTTACAGGCTGGTTTTATGGATTTGGAGCTAAATGTTATGCCTGGGGCACATGTATTAATGATACTCATTACCTGGAGAGGTTGGAAAAAGATGTACGTTTCTTCCCGGTTCCAAAACCAAAATCAAACTCTGAAAAGTGTAAGGTTAGCTGGCTAGCTACTGTAGATATATAATCTACTGAATGTATACGGGTGATTCTTCAATTCGGGTTACTTCTGACTTTTGGAATTTTGAAAAAAAAAAGTTCTTTAATCTCTGTTTTTTCTATTTCAAAAGGTTTATCAATTGGTCTGGAACAAAGATCTGAGTGTAGCTTTGATTTTACTTCATGATAATTTTGATATTATGATGCTTTTTTCAAAGTTGTCACAGCAAAATGTCATTACCATCACAAAAACAAAACACTGATTTTAATACAAAATGATTTGACAAGCAAAGTTTTCACAATCATTCCAGTAAGTACAAAACATGGTCTTTAAGAATCACGTTCTAAATATTTGTAAGTATATTTAAAATACATTTTAACAACATGTTCTCTCTAACTTTTTAATATATTGCCTAGTCTCAACAATGAAATATTGCATACCAATCAGAATATTTGAATTGCAATGTATATTTTTTCAGAAAATGCAAATTTAGACTTTTAAACATTACCACAATGATTGAGGTAAAACCAAAGTTAACAAAAAAGCAACATTTTCTATCAAAAAATGTATTGTGATGGTAATGACCACATGTTTTGGTAATGACAACATGTTTTGGTAATGACATAAAAATTAACACTGGTGTTATCTTGTTGTTTTTTTACAACAAAGGAAAGATAAAGAAAATACTACTTTTTAAAAACAACACATTTTGAACACTTAACCTTCCATTAAAATTAATCACTTGGTAAACTACCACAGCATTGCTTATGTAATAATATCTTCTTCGGGCCGGCTGGCTCGTCTCTGACATGAAAAAGGATCAAACAAGAGAACTTGCATGCTCAACTCAAATGTCCCATATGATGGGTGACAATCCAAAAATAACAAAATAGAAAATAAAGTTTTCAGCACTCTGAAATAAGTGTGTAGCATTTTAATTCATGCACAGCAACAGTGGCGTGACCCATATTAAACAACAGTCAGGGACCTGCTGGTGATTATCAACCAGCTTATACAAATCATCGGAACAATGTCATAAAAAGACAAATACTAGTAAGAAATACAGTGTAGTAAGAAAAAAAGTATTTAAGTCATAAAAAAACATATATCACATTCTGTGACTGCAACAACCACATAAGTAACTAATTGATTTTACACACTAGCAATAAGAAAATGCACTTAACAATATAAAAACTCATCATGTGCAGAACCTCAATAGCAGAATTAAAGTGTCTGGCTTTATTTTTAGCAATTTTTTGTAATGAGCAGCATTCAAATATAGCTTTGTAAAAAGCTATTTTGACAGTTTAGAGTGTGCTACCAACATAAACCACCAGTTTGTTTCATTCCCTGAGGGAGCACAACATCTCCCACACATTCTCTGGTAGCCTCATGTGCCTTTTTGTGACTGGCTGGGGCTCTGGGACAAGACCAAGCAGATCATGTGGCTGATACCACAGAACATCATCTTTCATAGGCCAAAAGAAACGGTTCTTGCCAATGATGCTCATTGTTTTCACAAGGGTACAACCTTCTGCATCTACATCCTGAATGATGCCTGGATACACATCTTGGTCATACTGAATGGCACACCACTGTCCTATCAGTTGATCTGTGATCTCTGAAATGGGGACAAGTGTTGATGGTTGTGTGTCCATCTCAGGTAGCTGCAGATCCAGGGGTGATCCTTCCTGGCTTGTTGTTGGCTCATCTCGCTGAATGGCCACACTCTGCGGGCCATAGCACTTGCACTCCTCTGGAGCTGAACAGAAACAGCTGAGCACTCGCCACTTGATGTGACCTGGATTGTTGGTGAAAATCTGTACAAAAATTAACACAATTGGGTGTTACTGAATATGCTACATTCACAGAGGAAATAAAGACTAATTTAATAAATGAATATTATAATATAATATATAAAATACTCCACCTGATGTATTTTCATTGTTCCATGAACTGTTTCCAGTTGATTTGGTAGCAAGGCATCCTTTGCTGAAATGTCTTCTTCAGTGACATGGAAGAGCTTGATCTTTGATTGCTCCTTCGACAGGACATTGAAGAGGACTTCACCACTTGGTAGATCTATTCCACGGGCAACAATAGCATCTGCATTTCGTTTTATTGCTGCCCCAACTCCATCCGCAGGCCCTTTGCCATGCCCGGCCTCCAAAAAGTTCCAGGTCACCCTGCTGAACCCAAACCTAAATGGCATTGTGGAGAGTAAATAAAAATTCTTCTTGGATCGGTACTGGGTTGTAGGACCATCACTTATGACATGGAGGGTTGTTGCAGAGGGGTTCTGTTCCTTCAAGTGGGAGAGCACAGGAGAGAGATGTGCCCATATAGCTGAAGGATCATGCCTCATTGATGAGGAAACTGAACACACTGACAATATCCCTTTTCCTGTGTAGGCAACTCCAGTGTGAAGGGATACTTGCTTGTGTGAGTCGCCAAAATGTACGGCTTGAATCTCAGATGAGTATTTGCAGAGATAATTCTCAGCAAAATCCACTTGAAGAATAATCTCACTCTGCCCAACATTTTCTTTCAGACAACTCAGCGTGGAGTACTGATGGCGGATGTTGAAGACATGTCTTGCAAACCTATCTTTTAAAGCAGCTGTGAAGTCTTCCAAAAGAGATTGGAGGGTACCATATACCCGCTCCTTTGTCGTTAAATGTACATTGAACTTGTGTTTCGTTCCATCTTTGTTTGTCTTCTCACGCTCTTCAACTTTATTTTTCCAGTTAAACCAGTGGGTCTGTAAGCCAGGATCAAATTCACCAGTTTGCAGCTCTTTTCCTTTGCAGAGGTTACACTCTCTGTATGCACAGTCTTTTGTTGACTTTTCACAGCATAAGGTCTCCACCAACCTGTCAGGGTTTTTGCTTTGTATCACTCTATGATACGCTAGCTTGTCAGCCATAAACTGCACATTGGCATGTATTTTGCATAAGCAGGTATCTCTGTCGCGTGAAGTAGGTGTCACAACCCAAAAAGGTCGGTTTTTACAAAACTCTGTATATGACAGCTTCAACAGTGGACTTTCCATCTTGAACTTCAGATAAAGGTTGTGAAGTGTGTCATTCAGAAAACGCTTCTGCTTTTTCACCTTCTGTCGGGTGAGTGTCTCCCTTTTCCCTGTTGTTGCTCTGCTGTTATCGTCTCGTTCCAAGAATATCTTGATTTTCTCAGTGGTATCCACACTGATTATGTTTTTGTAGGGTTTCCTGTGAAAGTGAAGACCAGCAGGCCGTTCGCTGTTTTTCCGCATCATCTTGGCTGAGAAACCAAGTTGGTTTTGCGCTTCTTTCACCAAGTGGTACTTCTTTAGAATCTTCAAAGCCAGAATCTTTGACACTACTTGTTTTTCTTTTGTGCCAGAATCCTTATTTTTTTTTTTCAGCTGAGAAAGCACCACATTCTGAAACAGTAGTGTTCTTCGAAGGGCCTTCGGTTTTAGCTGCATTTGTTGCTTTAATTTCATTTTGGGGGATTCTGAAGTTGTCAGCTTCTCGGAGAGCCTTTGATATCTCTTTTTATACTTCTCCACCTTTCTCAGAGCATGTTCAAGCTTCAGATGGTACTCAGCAAGGTCACGGTAAGCTTTTGCCCTATTTGCTCTCACAGTTTTCCGTCCTCTCATTTGACTTGGGGTTTTATGATGAGAACTGTCAGAAATATCAGGTGAAGCTTCAAGAATGGGCACTTCATTCTCATGTTCCTCCTGACCTATAGGAGATAAGGGAGGTGTGTTTCCAGCTATATAACTTGGTATCTTCTCTCTGTTCTTATCACTGGCCCTTTTGTTTCTTTGGTTAACTTTCCACTGTCGTCTCCTGCATCTTTGTTCCCGCTTTGATAACTGTGAGATGGCTTTCAATTTTCCTGTCTCTTTTCTTTTTTTGTATCTCTCTTTTTCTCTTTCAAGATATTGCTGATATTTCTCAGGATCTTCCTTGATTTTGTCTCTGTATTTTTTTGACCGTTGAGCTGGTTTAGCTGGGGCCATGTTGACATCTTCAAACAAAAATAATATAAATTACGGTTGGTCACCGTTCAATTATGTATCATAGTAAAATAGTAAATAGTAAATTAAGCTAATATATTCTAGTTATAAGGTAATAAACAGATACATTGTCATTACCATCACTGACTGTCATTACCATCACAGTCACTTGTGTGATGGTAATGACACGTGATGGTAATGACAATTTTCACTCTTTGCAGAAAATGTTGGCTAAGTTTTAGACTTGCTAAGCTAATTGGTTAGCTAGCATACAATGTACACTGAATATATGTAAATAAAATGAGATTTCCTATTAATGAATTAAAATACTCAAATAGTAACTTGTTTGGTAATGACGCCTAATAAACATACTCTCAGATCAGGATGTATAAAACATCAAATTACTTACATATGTGGGCATCAAAAAATCAGGCTTCTGCCTCATGTCTGGGAATGTTCCTCTGGAGCATCTAATTTGCATGCAACAATGTAAGTAACTGTTTGTAAAAACTTTATTGCTCTCTAAAACGTTGAGTGTGATGGTAATGACAGATGTATGAGGGACAGCGATATTTAACTATAAATAAATTGCAAATTGAACAAATTTAAACTATATGAATTTGAAAAATGTCTTTTTAAGTTGTTATGAGGAAATGCAAAGTAAAGTTTTAATGAATTTAGCACTTTTTATTGCTTTAACATAGAAGGGATGTCAAAAAGTCTGGGTTGGGGACAAGCCCAAAACAGTGAAATTCTTGCACATTTGAATTTTCAACACTCTGAAAAAGTATTAAAATGTCATCATTGAGACACAGTTATTTTTTTCATAGCTACTACAACCTAACCTTAACAAATGCAATCATTGTTTTTTCTAAAAAACATTTTTTTCTTGAAAATCTACCCTGGGGACGGAAAAACTCCCTTAATTGAAGAATCACCCATACACATGGTGCTTTTTCTTTTAAATGATTATAACTCTGAAAAAAGACCTACCCTGCTCTACAGGAACAAGTGAAGGGAAGCAGGGAAACTTTGCTGATCTTCAATCAGCTGTGTGTCATCGCATTGTACTCCGATGAATGTTGTTTTACTTCCCTTGGAGATCCCTGCCCATCTGACGGTGGAGGTCTGGGTGCTGGCAGCATCACAGGGGCAAAGCCCAACACTGTTCATCTGCACACACTGCAATGCCACACGGCTGGTTCAGTATCGGCAAAGTTTCCCTTGAACTTCATTGTCTTCTGACGCGATCACTAGTGATGTGGTGGTTCACTTTTACACTGTGATCTGTAGCCTATAGTTCGGCTTTAGCTTCTTACTATCTTCGTCTTTTGAACCTGTTTTTGCTGCTCAGTCAGTTTGACATCCTGAATATATCCTTCAAGTGCATTTTGTTGATCCCTCTGCCTGCTTCTCTCTGAAATCACTTTTCCAAATATATGATAATATTTCTTCAGGGAGTGCAGTTAGTTACATTGTGGGCTCCATGCTGACTCTGACAGCTTGACAGATCAGGCGAAAGGTTAATTTAGCAGAAAAGCTGGGGCTGCCAAGATGCCTACTTCTAACCCATTCATCCACCACGTCTTCTTTGCATGGGCTTTGTCCGTCTTTGTACTATGTTGCCCGACTTTCTGCCATAAATTGGAGACTTTTTCTCTTTAAAAGTTTTAAAGTTTAGTCATGTACTATTATGACTTTACCTCATAATATTATGACTTTATTCGCATAATATTATGTCATTTTTATGCCTCCACGCTGGCGATAGCTGTGGCCAGTGGCATACAAGCATAAGGTGGTAATTATAGTTATTTTTAGATTTAGTTAAATTATTATTATCAGTTATTAGGATGTTAAAAGCTGCTGAATGCACCCTGTATTCATACAATTTATCAGAATAGCTGAATAGGGTTGTTTGTGTTCATTTTTATATTCCTATGTTGCCAGGATGCCTGCTCCTAACGCATTCATCCACCACATCTTCTCTGCCATGGACATGTCACTCTTTATACTATGTCACTAGACTTTCTGGCATAAATCTGTGCATTTATTGATGTAATACTGCAACTTTTTCTTGTAAATTTATGAGCTTATTAGCAAAATATCATGACTTAGTTCTTGGAATATCATGACTTTATTCTGAAAATCTGAGATTTTTTATTTTCAATGCTCTGGCTACTCTTTTTAATACTCTGTCATGTCCCTCAGTTCTACAGTCCTTGTTAGGGTCTTACAGTTTATTTTGTGGTTTTAGGAAGCACACATTTAGTCCAGTCTCTGTGCTTGTATCTGACCTTGTTTTCAGCACAAACTGTTTTCAGCAAAGTAAAGCTGTGCTAAAGCTGCTGTACACTACCTACTTAGCAGAAAATGGCAGACAGACACAGTTAGAGACAAGCTGGAGAACACAGTGGAGCATTTAATAACTAAAGAGAAAGACATTCCCCTTAGAAGTTGGTGGAGAACAAATTTAGAGCTAAAAGTACTTTAAATAGTGGACTTACATTTATTAGGTAGACATAAACATTATTAATGTAATGTTTCTTGTCCCTTGATGTGGTATGTTCATAACAACTTTATAAATTGATAATATGTCAGTGTTATGTTGTGATGCCCCCAAGTAGCCACAAAAATAATTAAGTCTAGGTTAATCTGTTCCACTGACTGGTTTGTTGTCATACTAACCATTTAGCAGTGGGCCGTACCTAATGAATATGCTTGTTCCTCCTCAGGCTTCCTGTTCCACAGCGTCTTTTCAAATGGTGACAGGCCAGCAGCCACCACTGTGACCAAAAATGCTGCTTCTGTCACGCCCAGGGCATTGGCTATGCCGACTGCTGGTAGTGCATCTGGGATTGAGCCAGCTATTGACAGTAAGGCAGGTGTAACTGTTGGTGTCATAACTGGAGCACATCTAACTGATGATGCCAGTAAGAAAAATGAACCTACGCAGACATCAACACCAGCAAAGCCAACTGCTGCAATCACAGTGACTCCTGTCCCAACGGCTGCTACATCCAAGCCTACAGACAAGCAAACACCCACCCAACCACAAACACCCACTGTCACTAACACACCTGCAGCACCTTCAACTGTCATCTCTGATGCACCCACTACTGTGAAGAATGTTGCCACACCTTCTGCTGCTATGCCCAGCCAACCAAGGCCCCCGACACCAGCTGCAACAGCAGACAGCAGCAGCGGCTCAGCGGCACCCCTCTATACTACCACGCTGCAGACCTCTGCAGCCCCTGTACCCAGTAAAACTTCTAGGACTGAAGCGGCTGTTGGAAATCCTGCCAATGTAGGGACAACCAAGATCACAAAGGTCTCGACAGACACCCCTGCACCAGACCAACAGTCCATGAGTCACACCCCCATCACCACCAAGCCGGGCCAGGACAGCAAAGGAAGTAAGTTCCTCTTTGAATCCTCTGTAAACCAACATGAAAAGAAAACACAATTTCAAACTGTTGAACTCCATAACTCACCCAAAATACTTCACTTCAATCTATATATATAATAAAGTATATATATATATATATATATATATATATATATATGTATATAATCTTGTAAAAAAAATGTAAATAATTCTTAACTAATTACACAGATTGGCCTAATTTAAATAAATGAAACTAATAAAAGCAGGGTCAAAATTTTCACCTCAAACCCTTGTAACAACACAGTGAGCACCACTTGTCTAATTCTGACTAAACTCAGAGGAGTAAAGCGTTATAGCACGGTGTCTTGGCATTTGAGAGACTGCAGCCACTGGCCTGATGAAATAACTGACTCAGCGCCAGCCCAACTTGTCATTTACTTATTAATCTTTATAGAAGGACCTGGCAGTTAGTTATGGCCAAACATTTACAGAGATAATGAATGATGATTTTTTTTCCATTAGGATGAGGGAGACAGTCTTCCTTTTTGTCTCTCTCTCTGCCTTGCTTAAGTATGGAGGGCATCATGTGTTTGTTCATGGGTGTGTGACTGAGTGTGTGTATTTGTCTGCCCGATCTTGAATACTACTGGACAAATTGTTTTGACTGTTTCATATCATTATTGCCTGCTGACTCCTGACTTTTCTTAACCGGCCGGTAAGGGTCACAAGTTTTCTGGAAATCAGCTTGGTAAGAATTACCATCTGTTGCAGGCCACATTTTAGCCTTAGTTGTGGCTCAATAAGTGGGTTATGTTTCTCCATTCATGTATGTTGGATTTTTCTTTCTTTTTTGAAATTGCGTTTAGGACCTTATAATGAACATCAAAATTCAATTCAATTCAATTCAATTCAATTTTATTTATAAAGCCCAATATCACAAATCACAATTTGCCTCACAGGGCTTTACAGCATACAACATCCCTCTGTCCTTTGGACCCTCACAGCAGATAAGGAAAAACTCCCCAAAAATAACCCTTTAACGTGGAAAAACCGGTAGAAACCTCAGGAAGAGCAACTGAGGAGGGATCCCTCTTCCAGGACGGACAGACGTGCAATAGATGTCGTACAGAACAGATCAACATGATAAATTAACAGTAATCTGTATGACACAATGAGACAGAAAGAGAGAGACAGAGAAAGATGCAGGACAGACGGTAGTGACAGTAGCTTACAACATTAATGAATGTAATATTATAATTAATAATAATATATTAATATTTGATAGTATACATGTGTGACAGTGATCATATGTGTAATAATAACAGTAGAAGTATGACTAATGATGATGCAGCAGCAGCAGGAGGCATCTGGCAGGACCACGGCAGCAGCACAACCACACACATCAGACAGAAGGCGCCCGGTGTATTATAGGGGGTCCTCCGGCAGACTAGGCCTAAGTCAGCCTAACTAGGGGCTGGTACAAGGCAAGCCTGAGCCAGCCCTAACTATAAGCTTTATCAAAGAGGAAAGTCTTAAGTCTAGTCTTAAATGTGGAGACGGCGTCTGCCTCCCGGACCGCAACAGGAAGATGATTCCACAGGAGAGGAGCCTGATAGCTGAAGGCTCTGGCTCCTGATCTACTTTTGGAGACTATAGGGACCACGAGTAACCCTGCATTCTCCGAGCGCAGAGTTCTGGTGGGATAATATTGTACTATGAGCTCTCTAAGATATGACGGAGCTTGACCATTTAAAGCTTTATAAGTTAACAGTAGGATTTCAAATTCAATTCTGGATTTTACAGGGAGCCAGTGCAGAGAAGCTAAAACAGTATGATCTCGTTTCTTAGTTCCTGTTAGTACACGTGCTGCTGCATTCTGAATTAGCTGGAGAGTTTTTAAGGACTTACTTTTACCTGATAATAGGGAGTTACAGTAATCCAGAAGAAATAGAACGGTTTGCACATCAGACCAAAAACATCTGGGAAGGCTCAAACTTCGATACAACTAACATGTATACTGACATAAGCTTAGCGAATACAGTATACTGACAGTGTATTCGCCCATACTGCTGGATTCAGACTTGTTTCAATCCCTTTCTATCCACAGTCATATACTGTGTCCACTCTTAATAAATTAAAGTGGGAGAGGGAGATCAATTTTCCCTGATCAATCACTAGAGAACAACGTATGGGAATGGGTCTGCACCGCTACCTAGGACTGGGTGATATGGCCTAAAAAAAACCTCTGATTTTTTCACAAAAAATCCGATTCACGATTTAAATCAATTTTTTTCCCCCTCCTAGTTTAAAAAAAAAAATGTTTGCGGCCTGGTAGCACATACCTGGGGTCCAAAACTTTCAGCATGTGGAATAAACCCCAGCTTTTCCACGGAAGCCTATTTATGGGCACCATATCTCTAGCAATATACATGGCGACTGCATATGTGATCGCTTTCCACCGGACGCCTGTCTTATCATACGGCAGTGTTTCCCCTACCATCATATTGGATCACAACAGAAGTCATTTAAGATTACCTTTCCTATAGAATAGGTCTATACCTTGTCCTTTTATTAAACAAACTAAATAGCCTTATGTTACAGGCTGAGCCTGATGTGTGTGGCTTGTGTGTGTATATGTGTGTAGTTGATGTAGGAGGAATGAGACGCTAGCGCACCAGGTGTGGTGTGTGATGTCAGACGGATGCGCCCCAGGAAGAAAGTGAGGCATGTGCTTATTGTTTACATCGAGCAGCCATAGTGAAGAAGCCTACGCAGTTCTGCTTGCTGTTTTTGAATTATTTCCCTCTATGTAAAACTCAGACACTGACGCTGTGCATCATCCCTGCAGTGCTGAAAATAAAGTGCCGTTCTACACAGACGTGTGTGTGTGTGTTGTTGCCACAGCGAGCTAACACAAGCTAAAGGAGCTAATGGTCTTCAGAGGTCCCTTTACTATGGTTTAAGGTTTACTATGGTTCGGGGGTCTGCCAGCTTGGCGTTGGTCACACTTATTTACACAAAGGCATGTCATTTATGTCCCTACACGGTGCGCGTCTCCTTGTCTGCTCTCCTTGTCTGCTCTCTGTGTCCCGCACAGCGGAGTTCGGCCCTGATGCGCACACACACACGCATGCACACAGACGCAGGTGTGCACACAAAAGCGCTGAAGAACTCGTTCCCTTTCTTGAGAACGAGTTCTTCCCCACTCGCTGCCATGTTGCCAAGCGCATGGGGGGAGGGGGGAGCCCACTCCGAACTACGGGAGCACAGCGTGGAGCGGTGGTGGCGTATTTTAAATAGAAACTCGATTTCACTAAAACAAATCGGCCTAAACTACAAATTCGAATTAATCGATAAAATCGATTTATCGCCCAGCCCTACCACTACCACACTGGCATATGCCTGTGGTGTGCCGAATAGGAGCAAAAACAAACCACGATGTTAGGCGATACTGAGAAGACATGTCGATTTACAACAGCCTCCATAGTAGGGTCTTTCATGTCTATGGTATTTGCCATTGTTGTTATCACTTCTCATTGGTTCTGGTGCACTTCTTGTCAGCACTGGACAACAGCGTTAGTCCTGCAGTTGGCGCTGACTGGCTAATTAAGTCTCACCACAGCACTCTGTGGTTGTTTTAGAAGAAAAGAAATCACTGTTTCATGTCATGATGCTAAATCAGAATCAGTCACCTCTGATTTTTTACATGACTCTGGGTCATCATTGGAATCTATACTATACTATACTATATACTAATAAATACTGTATTTCAATATGTAACTTAATTTCATCAGGTGGTTTCAACAAGTTAAAAAAGAGAATTTAAGATCAGAATTTTGTGGGGCACTGTCTGAGGATGATATGTTTATTGGTTGTCATAATGTTTCTGGTTGAAGGTACAGAGCAAGCAACTGTTATGATTACAAGCCACAGGCACATGGCATCAAAGGCCCCAGAGCCAACTGGGAACAAGTGGACCACCAGCAGCCCCTCCATCCCGACTAAAGCAAGACCTCCTGCATCAGAAACCTCTGGTACCAAAACTGGACCATATCCCACATCCCCACAAACCACCACCTCCACCACAACCACCACTACCACCACAGCAGCTCAGCCAAAGATATTTTTGGTAAGACCTCTGTAGCACAGGGAGCAGTCAATGCTTTTACTATACATGAGCATATTACAGAAATGGCTCTCATGCTTTAAGTGACTCAAGAGTCTCTGCTCCATTTGACTGACATACTTACTTTCTTGTCCTCTTATTTACTTTTTTTTCTGCAGTATTCTCTAAATAACGGACAGGAGGTAAGGTTTTTCTTTATTTTGCTATCTTTCAATTTGTTACAGACTGTTTTAATTCACACAAATAATACATGTGATAATAAACACGATTCCTGCTCTGACTCTCACAAGCCTCTGCCATTGTCCTGTCAATGAGGGGCAGGCCCACACCCTTTCCACTCCTTTCGCCACTGACATTTACTCCCCACAGTTTCTTCAGTTTAAAGGGGGAGAACAATTGGGCAAGATCCTGCAGGAAGAATAAGAACAATTTCAAGTGTTTTTAAAATCCTACACATGCTGTTAGGGTGCTACGCCTAAGGTGCCACTGATGTAAACATCAGTTGCAACTGCATGTACTGACTTGTGTTGAATTTGTGATGAAATGCAATACTACAGCCCCAACAAACAACTGACTATTAATTATAAATTTATCATCACCTTTTCTCAACTCAAACAATCATTACATTACCAAGGGACCAGCAATAAATAAAAAATCTGTGGGCACCACCAGATGCAAAAAGCAACATTAAAGACACAGAAATAAAATAATCTAACACTTATATAATAATCAGCAGAATAAAACATCACCAAAACAAAAACACACAGATGTATGCATAATATAAACTCTGTCCATTATAACCAGTACAATCAGCCTCTCTGAACCACTATGCAACAGTCCACTCAAGCTCTCTGTTCCACTATAACTAGTCCAGTCTGCCTCTCTGTCCCACTATGAAGCAGCCAACTCAGACTCTCTGGCCCTCTTTTACCAGTCCACTTTGCCTCTCTGTCCCACCATAACCAGTCCACTCTGTCTAGCTGTAACCTGTCCACTCAGTCTGTCTGTCTCACTATAACTAGGGATGGGTACCGAACCCCGGTATTGAACGAGCCCCAGGGCTACATTCTTGAAGACCGCAGTATTGATAAGCTCTGACCTTAACGGTTCTGCTAGCGGTACTGTAGCGCTGGGTTTTTTGGGTTGGTTTTTTTTACAAGATAAACTTTATCTTGCACATTTATTGCACCAACTCTGTCAATTATCCGTCATTGTAACATAATTTTCGCTATTCTCCCTGAAGACGAGAGATCTGCATCGCTCACCCTGGTTGCGTGCTGTGTGTGAATGTAGAGCAGGGGGGCGGGGCTGTTGTTCCAGTGACACACGTACACACACACACACACACACACACAAGACAGCGCATACACTAACTCAAGCTTGTAGCCTACATTTAGATAGATAACGATGGCGGAGAGAGCCAAACGGTCAAAAGTGTGGCTTTACATTACAAGAGTTGATGCAATCACAGCGCGTTGTCACAAATGTGACAAATGTTTTGCGTGTAAGGGCGGCAACACTAGTAATTTGTCAAAACACCTTGCGAGTGCAAGTGCATCATATTCAGACAGAAAGATGCACAGTGTTTGACCTTCTAGCACAGCTAGTCCCCCCCTCTGGTCTATATATCCATAGTGATTAATGTTACATCACCATGTAAAATACCTAGAATACCTAACGTACCTAGAATACCTAATATTTTTACTTGTAAGCTAGATTTGTTTGTACAGGTGCTGGTCATATAATTAGAATATCGTGAAAAAGTTGATTTATTTCAGTAATTCCATTCAAAAAGTGAAACTTGTATATTATATTCATTCATTACACACAGACTGATATGTTTCAAGTGTTTATTTCTTTTAATTTTGATGATTATAACTGACAACTAATGAAAATCCCAAATTCAGTATCTCAGAAAATTAGAATATTACTGAAGACCAATACAAAAAAAGGATTTTCAGAAATGTTGGCCAACTGAAAAGTATGAACATGAAAAGTATGAGCATGTACAGCACTCAATACTTAGTTGGGGCTCCTTTTGCCTGAATTACTGCAGCAATGCGGCGTGGCATGGAGTCGATCAGTCTATGGCACTGCTCAGGTGGTATGAGAGCCCAGGTTGCTCTGATAGTGGCCTTCAGCTCTTCTGCATTGTTGGGTCTGGCGTGTCGCATCTTCCTCTTCACAATACCCCACTATAAAGAATACGATATCTATTGCACTTCTGTGTGTTCTGGAAGAGGGATCCCTCCTCAGTTGCTCTTCCTAAGGTTTCTACCATTTTTTTTTTTCCCCATTAAAGGGTTTTTTGGGGGGGAGTTTTTCCTTATCCGCTGTGAGGGTCCAAGGATGTCGTATGCTGTAAATTTGTATATTTGCCCAATATCACAAATCACAATTTGCCTCTGAGACAAATTTTGATTTGTGATTCTGGGCTTTATAAATAAAATTTATTGACTGATTGATTGAATGATTGATTGATAACCAGTCCACTCAGCCTCTCTGTCTCCCCATAACCAGTCCATTCAGTCTGTCTGTACCACCATAACCAGTCCACTTGGCCTCTCTGTCCCATTATAACCAGTCAACTCTGCCTCTGTGTCCTACTGTAACTATTCCGCGCAGCCTCTTTGTCCCTCTATAACCAGTCTATTCATCCTCTATGCCACTATAACCAGTCAACTCAGCCTCTCTGTCCCATTATAACCAGTCCACTTAATCTCTGTGATCCACTATTACCATCCCACTGAGCCTCTCTAACCCATGATAACTATACCACTCAGCCTCTTTGTCTCACTATAATCAGTCCAATTGGCCTCTTTGTCAGATTATAACCAGTCTGCTCTGCCTCTCTGTCCCACTATGACCAGTTCCCTCAGCCCTTCTGTCTCCCTATAACCAGTGCACTCAGTCTCTCTGACCCACTATAACTAGTCCACTCGGTCTCTCTGTCCCACTGTATCCATTCCACTCGGCCTCTCTAACCCACAATAACCAGTCCACACAGTCTCTTTGTCCCACTGTCACCAGTCAACCTAGCCTCTCTGACCCACCGTAACAGTCAACTCAGCCTCTATGTCCAACTATAACCAGTCCACTTGGCCTCTCTGTATCACATATAACCAGTCCACTTAACCTGTGTGTTCCACTATAAACAGTCCACTTGGCCTCTCTGTCAGACTATAACCAGTCTGCACTGCCTCTCTGCCCCACTATGACCAGTCTCCTCAGCCTCTCTGTCTCCCTAGAACCAGTCCACTTCGTCTCTCTGACCCACCATAACCAGTCAACTCAAGCTCTGTATCCCACTGTAACTATTCCACTCGGCCTTTCTAACCCACGATAACCAGTCCACTCAGCCTCTTTTTCTCCCTATAACCAATCCACTCAGTCTATCTGTTCCACTATATCAAGTCCACATGTATTGTGTGAATTAGAGTGTGAATTAGGGCTGTGAAAGCCATGTGTTTGTAAGGAGGAAGAGGAAGGTTATTTAAGTGTGGGTGTGGCCTAGTTGAATCCATTTGGTGGCCATTTTGAGTCAATGCAGCAGGCCATGTGTTTGCCGATCCTGTGAGTTCATTTATCTCCTTTAACTTTAGCTTACACTGTAGTTATGTTATGTAGTGTGTGAATTAGAGTATGGTGAATGTGCTAGGAAAGGTAGTATCAGCACAGCTTCTACCTGGAGCTTGCTTGTACGGAGCCTGGGTTTGGTTGAAGGTGGCAGTGCTGTTTGGGCTGAGAAAGCCATGTGTAAGTAAGGTTAAGGAGGTTGTTGTGTTGGTGTGGAGAGCAGTGAGACCTGGCATTAGCGGAGTGTCTCTGGGACGCCAGAGATCACTCAGTGAGACCTGGCATTAGGGGAGTGTCTCTGGGACGCCAGAGATCACTGTCTAGCCTCCTGGAGGTGTCGTGGGACCAACTAGACGAAACACCGGTGAAAGGAGGTTCCCACCCGATGACCCCAAAGACATGTTAGTTATCACTGCTCATTGGTCTGTATAGGTAAGCCTTGCCATAATAGCGTATCATAGGGTTTAGGAGAGTATTCACTGAGTGTTGATCCTTTTCTAGAGCACAAACTTCTTGTGTTTATTTGAATTCCACTCAGCCTCTCTGTCCCACTGTAACCATTCCACTCAGCCTCTCTGTGCCTACTATAACCAATCCACTATATCTCTCTGCCCCACTGTAACCATTCCACTCAGCCTGTCTAACCCATGATAACCAGTCCACTCAGCCTCTTTGTCTCACTGAACGTTTGCAATGCACCACAAAATCACTACGACACCACAGCTCTCTTTGGATCTCTTTTACTAAATGAGTCTATAATGACACAACATGTGACAGGGACTGCATCAGTTCACATCCTTCTCTCCTCTCAGAATACTGTAAGGATGCATAAAATAAGAAAGTAGAACAAATGACAGAAATAAATATGCCCTGTCTCACATGTCTAATTCATCACAGATTAAGCACACTGACCTTGTGTGCATTCACAGACACACATACTTACATAGATAGACAAGCAAAAATACACTTTACATTCATTTTATACAAATCCCAGAGAAAAACTACATCTGTCTCACTATAACCAGTCCACTCAGCCTCTCTGATCCACTATAATCACTCCACTCAATCTCTCTGTCCCACTATGACCAGTCCACTCAGCCTCTCTGTCTCCCTATGACCAGTCCACTCGGTCTCTCTGTCCCACTATAACCAGTCCACTCAATCTCTCTGTCCCACTATAACCAGTCCACTCAGCCTCTCTGTCCCACTATAACCAGTCCACTCAGTCTCTGTCACACCATAACCAGTCCAGTCTGCCTCTCTGTCCCACTATGACCTCCACTCAGCCTCTCTTTCTCCCTATGATCAGTCCACTCGACCTCTCTGTCCCACTATCAGCAGTCCACTCAGCCTCTCTGACCCACTATAACTAGTCCTCTCAGCCCCTCTGACCCACTTTAACCAGTCCATCCAGCCTCTCTGTGCCACTTTAACCAGTCCACACAGCCTCCTTTCCCCACTATAATCAGTCCACTCAGCCTCTGAGACCCACTGTATTTTTTGACTATGCCAAATTGCAATTTGCTAACTATATCCATGAGATTGTGATCCTTAATTTGACTGCATTGTTGTTCAGTATTTGCAGTGTTCACAGCCTGAGTATCACAGTTTGGTATCCTCACATCCTGCTGGAGTGTTTACTCTCTGGAGCTCTGCACTCCTGCAGCTTCTTTTCCCTCCTGCAGCTTCTTTTCTGCTACACCAAAATGTACATCCATGCAAAAGAAAAGACTTGTTACAGTAACCAGAGTAAAGCTATGTCATTACTTCCACCCCTGGTAAATTATTTCCTGAACTGATAGGAATGTACAGAACTGCAAAAACAAGACCCAGATGGTAAAAAATAAAATAGAATTTTGTTGAATTTTCTTTAATTATTTTGCAGTGGGTGCAAATCTATCTTATTATAGTTAACTAAAGAGTAGACTTTAAGAAAAAACAGCACAAACTATATTGATTATAAACAAAACTAACTACAATACAATAAATAAATACATGTTTCTAGTTTTACTCTTTTAAGTACGTTTTAAGTCAGTTTAAACATGAGGAGGCACAGTTATATATGATTATTGAGACTGGGATAGCTACATGACTCTTAGTCAACTGTCAAGATTTAGCTGTGATGTTGGCCTAAATCTTGTCCCTGACAAATACCCCCTGTAATATCATTTTACTAAAACCTATAACTAATGCTGATACTGATAAAAACTATACTTAAACAATAGCAACCAAACCGAAACAAGCAAACCCATTGTGGAAACTAACTGTAACTAAACTGAAGTGATAACAACAGTGACTCCCCAACAATGAAGGAGGCTCTGGGTGGATACAGCAACAGGACAGGAAGTAGTGAAGCTCGCTATAAAAAATAAAGATTCCAGTCCCTGGGTGGAAAAAGTGTCTTAGTGGGAGCTCTTCCTGCCTTTCACTAGTTTCCTTCGTTCCCACACCTCTTTCATATACTCACCCTCTTTCTCTCTCTCTGACTGACTTATGCAGCTGTGCCGTTCCATAATACACTAGAAATACTCTAACCCCATTACAACACAGAAGATATGATCTCAACTGTCACCTTTGACTTTCCTGTCCTATTTCTGACAGTGTCAGAGGCTTGGCGAGGGCCAGCTCCCAATTATTTATGGAAAGTAAAATATATGTGATTGTGTAGATGTTTACAGATGTTATTCTACCTTCAGAAAGAGGACGAGAAAGATCTGGTGGAGGTGTGCAGGAGGCT